>JAYMTA010005815.1:0-11023 GCA_036897625.1 Pelargonium cotyledonis | reverse complement strand
TTATTATTATTATTTTCTAATAAACAAAGACCTAAAGAGGTATATATACAGGAACCAATATTGTTCAGGAAAGAGACTATGTCTCTTAACCCTACTCTAGAGTTTTTGACACCTTACCGCACCAAAGTGGTCTCTTACACCACCACCACCACCAAAGATGTGTTGAGTGGGGGTTGATCTTGAGTGGAAATGTGTTCATTAATTGAAGGCTTAGTCTAAGCTAAATATTAGTTGATTAAGCTCCCGTCTCTCATATTATTTATATATTTGTGGATAATAAAAAATATAAGCCTAATAATTTTTTGTGTAATTTAAGTCAATCCAATGAGATCTTGTTGTTTACAAACTAAAGTAATGAAATGGAACAACGACCTAGCACAACAATAAACAAAAGATAAAGAGTATGGACAAGTGTGGAGTGCAACAAGACTAGCTATAGGTACGTCTTGTGGGATGAAATACAAACAGTAAACTTGATAATGTGTTAATTCTACTTATAACTAAACCTCTCTTTTAAAAGGCAACCTAGAACTTAGCAAACAAAAAGAGGTGATAGCCACACTAACAAGCTAGCAATGAACTCAAGTATTAAATAAATGAACCTCACAAGTATCATCTAATACAAGTGGCTAATTCAAGTTTCCAACCTTTCTTCCATAACCAAAATTCAAATTCTTGAGATGAAAATGGCTAAAACAATCATGAAAGAAGATTGGCCAAATCTACCCCCAAACAATAAGCAAAAAACCTAGAAAACACTTCATTCAGACAAATAAAAGCAATCCAAACCCACAAGCCTAAACCCGAAGCTAGAATCATGCTCTCCACAATAAGAGAGTATAGCTCAGGCTACAACAACAATGAGTAAAAATAATATAAATTTCATTCGTAATCATCAAATATCGAAACAAGAGTTTGAAATCAACTAAATCCACAAAGCAAAGAGATGTAGCGGAGAAAGGAATAATTCTTCAGATCTTCAAGCTCCTTGAGTTCTTCACTTTCTCTCACTAGAAACCCTAAAATTTCCCAAAATATACTCAAAGGCGAAATATCTAGGAAAATGTGTAAGCTAAAAGTGGTAAAAAAAATCAGATTCCATAAAGTCGCAACTTCGCCAAACTTTGTGACCTTGAATTTAGAAATATCCATCATTGGTCTCTGACAGTGGTTGTCGCGACTTTGGAAAATCTGCTTGCTTCATATTCGCAACCTTGAACTAATATGGTATTCTCTAAGATTGGAAGTCGCGACTTTGGGTCATGCGTAACTTACCAAAGTCACTATGTTATGCCCAGTTACTCTTGTAGCTCTCTAGATATGGAGGTCGCGTCTTTGGCTTACACACTCTCCCAAAGTCGCGACCTAGACTACTTAAATGCTGCTCAAATCTTCCTTGAACTCCTCTTCATTCTCAAACCTGGTATGGACTACACTGTTGCTTCAAATATAACATAAAATACACATGCGATTACCCAAATTCATAAAATGGGAGGAAATTTCACCATTAAAGTCCAAACTCATGAACAATGCTTAAGTAATACAATTGAGCCTAAGACTGAGTAATTTTAGCTGATAACGAAGATGATGATGACTAAAATACAAAATTGAACTACTGAAATCTCTCAAACTACTATGAAGCATATCCTTGGGCGAGACAAAACTAAAAACTAAGCTAAAACATTACACTACACTAAAAGCTATATAAAAGAAACAAAATTAAAAAGTTTTTAGTTCTTGTTATTACATAGTTGTAACCATCTTCTGCAAGATACCAAAGTTGATCCACCCAAACTCCTTCATGAACGTGTTTGAGAAACACACACATTTCGAGAACAACTAGTTCTCGGATTGGAGTACTTGACCTGGGTAGACTCGTAAATGAGGTGTTGATGTCTTCAAGCACGTGATGAAGCTTTGGATGGTCAAACTGATCAAGGAGTAGCAACTACATACAACATAGCAACATGAAAACAAGTCTTCGTTGTCAAATGTATTCTCTAAACTATTAGGTAGAATGTTCTAGGAGTGATCAAAGTTAAGGTGGTTCTATGAAAAAAATTGATTATTATTCCGCTTTAACTTCATAGAAAACCCTTCACTTTCCCCTCACAAAAATCTTATCCTCTCCCGGCCTTCACAAGTTTGCACAAAATTCATATACCAAGTTGATGCTTGCTCCTTCAGGTGCATGCTCGTAAGTGTCAACCCACCTCAACTTTTCCACCATTTCTTTTATTTCCTTAACACCACGAAGCCCCTTTCATGCAAGAATTGATGATTATTAGCTTTGAAGTCATTGAAGTCCTCTCGGCCCTCTCGGCTCGCTTACTCACAAACCTCATGCAATCATTGTACTGACTACAATCACTAGTTTGTGAGTAACAAGCTTTTGTCACGCCAATATGAGTGAATTAGCATTTACTCTTAACTTGATTAGTTCACCACAATCACTAGTTCTAGGAGAAACATCGCTTTTGTATCTCGTCTTTTGGCTTATTCATTGCATGTGTGACATTCACTTGAATCATATTGCATATATTTTATCCTTATTTTTATTGTCATTCAATTTACACACATATGTGTGTATTTACAACTTATTTTATTGATGACTCGATTGAATCACAATGAGCCAAGTGTTCATTATATGGCTCAATATATCTTATAACCGGATGGTATTATATGTGTTAAATTGGTATTTATTTATACACAATTTTACACGGTAAGGATAAGAAATATGTATATGTAAAGTTGTGCAAAATTAGGGACGAATAACACTTTTTTTTTTGTTAATAGCAGAAGAAAGAAATATCAAAACAACATTAAACCTGGTAATAGAAACTCCAATTATACAACAAATCACTTTTCAAACAAAATTGCTTGCAGCCAACTCTTATAAAAATTAGAGCAACAAACACTTGGAAATTACATTCAACCACTAGGAAACCCCAATAATGTGAAGAATACACACCTTGTTGAGCAAACTATGCTTTGGCTTTTCCAGCCTGAAGAGATTGAATCTTCTGTTGTAACTTAAAGATCTGTGGGATGAGAAAACCAATGGAAACAAATTATACAAGTCAGTACGTAATGAAATAAGCTACGTCAGATATAAATAACATGATACGCTCAAGCCGAAGATCTTTGTGCACAAACCAGGTTCTACAAAAATGTATCAAAAGAGAATTCAAAAAAACAACAATAATCATGCTCCAAGTGTTCAAATTTGTCTTTTCGGTTTCTCCAAAACAAAACAAACAACAAGAGTTTTATTGTATACGCATTGTCACCGTAGATATGGGGATTCGGATCCAAATTCCTACTAGGAGTTGTATAAACATAGACAGGCTAACCGATGGTATAACACAGCATAGAAAGAGTTAATTTGCCACATTAAAAAAGTTTAGACATCGTCAATTTCCAAAATGCAAATGATTGTCTCTATATGAATGCCTCCTTTCTCTAAAATGATTGTCCTCTTTCTTTTATGGTACATTAGTTATAACAAAATGATTCTTTTTGGTCAGATGAACTCCCACTAATATCCATAAGATAAGTTTTAGTTACAACTTAGAACCACTTGAGTTTATTACAATGAAACCATATAAAGATACATGAAGGAAAGTCAAGCCTTAATCAGATTATTCTTAATTTTTGAAACGGAGAGAGGACGCTCATTTTAAGACTGAAGGAGTGGTAAGACTTACAAGCAAAAAGAACATTATTTTCTTTTATTCCTTGAAGTTACAATTCCACAATTAGAAAAGAGCTCCAGTGTGTGATGAACCATCACTTGATGTACAATAATCTATGAGCATTGAATATATAGCACAACTGAATCCTAGCTAGGCTACATAAATAAGGAGCAGAAACAAAAGCTGGATGCTTATAAAACATCCGTTACTAATTACTATTTGATGGAGGTTACCATAACTTTCATGATCCTCAAGCACCCATCAAATTAATGCCCAACTTCTATAACTCATCAAGATTTTGTAGATTACAAAAAGTATATTATGATTCTATATATACACTTCTTATCACCAATAGCACCATAATTATTAACTTAATATGTAGTTAAACACGGTGCAGACTAGTAAAGAACAACAAAAACAGATTGACTACTGTGGATTTCATAATATTAGCACAAAACGTCTAACATGCATACTACATGTACACACATGACACATACTCAAAGAATTCGAATTTATAAAAGTGGAACAAGAAGAAATCATGATAACGAATACGAACCGCTTCTTTCTTGCTATTTTGCTTCTCTTCCAAATCCTGAAGGGTTGCATCAAGTCGCTTTCTGTTGACACAGTTTTAGTCAAGTGAATGCAGAAATACTGAATAAAAGTAACAAGAAGTGGCTACTAACAATAAGAAGAGAAGAAAATGGTGGCGCATATTAGAGTGCTAAATGCAAGGATATTCAGGCATATTGAATGAAAGTAGTAAAAAGTGGCTACTAACAAGGTTAAGAGAAGAAACATGGTGTCCCCACCCAAATTTGGATTACCAATGATCATCAAATGAGGGTTTCGATAAATTCCAATTTATACCTCATTGGGCATAACATATTCTTGTACACCTTGGCTAAGAAGGTACCACACAACAAACAATACTCAAGAAACCGATAAGAGCAAAATTGCAGTTTCTACAGCATAGTAACACTATCACAGTAGCATATGACCATTTAGTGAATTGTTGGTCATGAACCAGTTATAAGAGATTCCCAGGCTATCACTTGAAGTATCTAGACGTCCCGATAAGCCGAGGCAACCGTTAGAAACCTAAATCTAAATTCATAGTATAACGAACTCCAATCTTAAATGTTGCAAGAATTCAATTAATAAAAAAACATGAAACTTGAAAGTAGTCAAGTAACAGAAGCATACAATTCAGCAGACATTTATTCAATTCTCTTGTGCACGTTAGCGTTTGCCTCTGCCAAATCCTGCTTCACGAGCACCGGACCAATCAATTTGTACACATTTGCATCTTCCTTCAGCAGATCCAACTCCTTCAAACACAAACAAACCACTTACCCATTAGTTCAACCAACACATATCAAATTAGATTAAAAATCCACAGAAAATAAAAACCACACTTTCTCAAATAATCATATTAATTTTTTTCTCACCTCTTTCTCAGCAACCAAACAGCAAAATTAACCGTTGTAAATAAAATAAAAATTCATAGGATCAGACCTTGAGGACGAGCTCGTTTTCGCCGAGTTGAATAGTGTACTTCTTTCTCACTTGATGATTTTTAGCAGTGTCTGATAAAAGCAACACCATAGCCATTTTGAGAATATACATGCAATGATAATTATAAGGGAAGCTTTTGTGTTTTTCTTTTACCTTTCTGGAGTTTGCTGAGATCGCTAGCTTTGTTCTCGAGCTCGCGAGAAGCTGTTGACGACGCCATCAATGGCGCTGCTGCGAAACTACGATCTCTTGCTGCTGCTTCTCCGAGACTTGTTCCAGGTTCTGGTTCGCTTCGGTTCACACCAATGTGTCTTTCGCGAAATTATGCCCAATACCGGCAATTTGGACTAAATCCATGGCCCGAAAACCCGATCCGTAATCTGGCGGTTTCAAATGGTGTAAAGTAGGCTTAAACAATTTGGGCCAGCCCCTACAAATTTGTTTGTTTTAGATACATTATCTTTCGTCCTACTCATGTTTTTTTGAGTGAAACGTTCTACTCTTGTTTTAATTTGAGTAGAGCAAACCGTCAAGCAAGGAGTATGCGCGCAACGCGTGCAAGCCTCATTCCATTAACAAGTGCATGAGAAAAGAAGCTTACACAGTCGACACATATTTGTGCAACACATGTCCTGAAATTTGTGCAATTATACTATCTAAACACATGCATGAGCATTTTTTTCCCTATAAATAGCACCTAGGTTTCGGTGACAAAGAAATTCCTCTAAAATTCAATCAATGTAATTCTCCTAACATTTATTAGGGTTTTGAAACAAAATATTTTAGTGTGTGTGATAGAGAGAGTGTTTATTTCTTTTTTCTTCTTCTTTTTTTTAAGAAAACTAATAACAAGTTTCATTAAAGAATAATAGCAACCGTACAACGCAAACAAAAACAACCAACGCTAAGCTTATCCAATGCTAAACTAATTGTCAAACTATAACATGAAACAAAAATCAAAGTTGAAGAAACACCCTCACAGAAAACCCGGTCCATCATATCAAGGACCTCGTACTCATTAGATTGAAGAACTAAACTATAAATCAAATCAGGAGCACTGGGTAAACCATCCCCCCAATTTGTCGAACGATTAATTTCCTGCATCCACCAAATGACAACCAACAAAACTTGCCAAACTAGACCCCATCAATCTCGGCTTACCCGTGACCTGATTATATCACGAGAGCCACCTCATACCCCTGGACTGAACTCCGCCATAGATGTAATCTCCGATGATGATGCGGATACCCTAAACCTTCTGCTATCGACGCCCTACCCGCCACTTGTCGACCCCTAGTCTCCACAATCTAAAGCCCTAATTGCCCTTCAAATCCCTACACACCCAAAAAACTCTAGCCGCCCTTTGATTTCCTAAAGGAAATACACTCTAGGAGTGATAACAGTAACCAACCCAAGTGAGCGACGTCACCGCCCCAGCGAGCATCGCTGCCTCTGGCACCTGCCCCATTGATCGGATCTCCACCTAGAGAGAGAGTGTTTTAATTTTATAGTATGATATTAATATTGAATTTTTAACCATCAGTTTAACATTTTGATTGAGTTGGTTGTTCACAAGATATCAAATCATATTAAATTTTGGAACCACACAAAATGTGCACTTGTGCACAAGCTGGGGGTTGTGTTAAGGTATACTATGCAAAAACATAAGCAGTTTAGCTTATAAATAACACCTAAGCTTCAATAGTAAAATGAAATTTTCATTGATTGCAAGTGATATATTTTACTGTAAAATCTCTATCCCCATTTCAATGAAGTACTTATAACTTAAAAGAAATTAGTGTTAATATTTACAAGTTAACAAAAAGTCAAAATAACATTCTAATACATCTCCCTAAACCCCATGTAGATTTTGGTCATCTTTTAAGATCGCACGTAAGTGTAAACTAATATAGGCCCTATGTCATATGGTCAATGCAAATACTAGTGTTTGATAGTGACGCGGAAAGGATATGTTAGGCTGTTATTTACATCAAATTTGTAGACATGAATTGATATATTTACATTGGTTGGGTTGCTATTTACGTGAAGTTTCTAACGTATAGTTTGTTCTTAAATAACTACATTTTCTATGGAACAATAATTGAACTCTAATATATTTGTGTGCAAGTAATAAGAATATTGATTATCATTTAATTGACACATTTTGCAACTGACTAACGTAAATTTTTTTCATTAACTTTTGACTACCTATACTTTTCATCGCTCTTTTTGTCAGTTAACTTTGACGGAAAACACACTCCCTCATCATGTGCACAACACGACTTCATAAAAATATGAAATGACAATTTTATCATTCTTCTTCTTCGTTGGTCAATAACAAGTTCATCAATGTTCGCAGAAAAATTCAAAGTTTCATCAGAAAATTCAAAGTTTCGTCAGAAAATTCAAAGTTTCGTCAGAAAATTCAAAGTTTCGTCAGAAAATTCAAAATTTTAACCAGGAAATTCAAAGTTTCACTAGAAAATTCAAAGTCTTGCCGAAAAATTCAAACTTTCACCGGAAAATTCAAAGGTTAGTTGGGTTCACTTATTTTTTGTTCAACCAATACAAATCCAACACAAACTCAGTACATATCCAACACAAACCTAAAATTTGTTCAACCAACACAAGTCCAACACAAACTCTAACATTTGACTAACAAATCCAAAATTTGTTCAACCAACACAAGTCCAACACAAACCCTAACATTTGACACAAATCTGATAGTACAGGGTAATCAATAGTTAAAATGGACAAAGGGTATTTTGTTCATTTCACAATTTAACTGACGGAAAGAGCGATGGAAAGTACATGGTAGTCAAAGTTACTAAAAAAAATTGCAAAATATATCAATTAGATGGTAGTCATATGTAATTATTACTTTGTTTTACAAAACAAATTACGAAGAAGAAAAAACTACAGAGGTAAAATTAAAAAAAAAAACTAACATAAATAATAGTGTTTGGAACTGTCGAAGAAGCGATCTTTGTTAACTCGGTCTATTCGATTCAAGAAGAATGGTTATCAGTATGGGGTCTGATTCGTCGACTTGAAGAAGATTTTGGGAATGTTGTGCTAATCAACGATCTATCCAGCTCGTTTGTTCGTGTGGAGGAGACCCAGTTCATTGCTCGATCTCTTAGTCGGAAGCTAATTGACCCGGGGTTAGTTTTCCCCCCTCGGGTTCGTCTTAAACTAAACGTAGACAACTTTTTATTTGAATCAGTAAAAAAATAAGAGAAGGACAAGATGGGTCGTCAGGGTCTTCTCAAGCAAAGTTAAGGTGGTGGTCCGTCGTGCTCACCAATTTGTGGAAGTGTTCATTGAAGTTGAGGCTCTTGTTATAATTAGAGTTGTGTTGGAATGAATTTTGATTCGTTGGTGGAGTCAGTTTTCTATTGAGTTGGACTCATTGAGAGTCACCAACGATCACCACATGCTCCACAAACACGATGAAATTACCCACGAGCTACTAATTAGAGAAATGCGACAAAGTAATGTTTTGCATAATACAAGTAGAATAAGGTATGGTTATTCAGTAGGGTCTACCCGACCGACTCGTATAGAATTTGGGAAGTCAGAGTCCGGACCGATAAATATTAATTCGGGTAAGTATGAACTGGCCCACAATTGTGTCACCCATACCGAAGCGACTAATTTTTGCACCGAAATTGATAGAAAAAAAAATTTTTTAAAAATATTGTTTGGGAAAAAGTTAAAATAAAAATGGAAAAAAAATATGATCGATATAAATAATTGAGAATGGAGTGAGTAGTTATGGAATACAACATACCTAAAGTAGCAAAAAAAAAATTATATCATATAATTATGATATAAATAATTAAAATAAAACGATTATGAAACAAACTAAAATAAAACATATATAAAAAATATTCCATACAAAATTTGGACCAACCCGATCCCGAACTCAATCATTTTGAGTTCTTGTGGGTAATTGGTTCAAGCTTTTGAGTTAGTTTAAATTAGCCGAGCTGAACGAGCGATCCAACCACTCTTAAATTCTCAAATTAGACTCTGAAGCTCGCCTTCTCGTGAATTTGCCCCTTTCGGCTTCTAAATCCTTCAACCCTACATCCTCTATGATTTGACTAAGCCCCCTAAACAACCAACAAGATCACATAATACTCTAATCACCAACTTCGGCTTCTAAATCTCAGTATCTCTTTGTGATCTTATACCAACTTCGGCTTATGCAAACTCACAAGATCACATAATACTCTAATCACCAACAAGTTTCCAAGTCCACAACAGTTTCAAGATAGGCTGTTCATTTGAACGGACGAACTTTCTCTTTGAGCTTTGTCTGCGACAAGTTTTTTGCCCTTCACCCTCATTCTCCACCCCGGCCCTTCCTTTTCCCATCCGTCACCATAACTACATCTTTCCCCTCCTTTTCAGTTACACAATTCGGAGTGATAACTTCATTCACAGCCTCCACCATATCAACCTTGCTATCCTTCTCCTCGTTCATACGTATCCACTTCGTCCCATAACCGCCTCCCAATTTCAAAGCTGGATCATGAAGCCACGTCCCATAGGCTCTCTCATCTTCTAATTTTGGATACTTCCTTATATTGTTGATCGCTATGTACCATAATGTTGCAATAGAAGCAAAAATAGAAGAGCTTATCGTACTTGAACCGGACTTAATGACCCTCACTACCCATCGACTTCACCCACACCATGTGTTTGATCGGTTGTCGAACATCCAACAACACACGTATTTTCTAATAGTTGGTACGATTTTCCAATGAAATTAAATGGGTCTGTTTTCATATATTTCCCAATACAATTCTCTATTTGTGCATACCCTTTCGGTTTAAATAAAACCCTAGGAATATCATGTAACTTCACCCACAAGCTCGTCATCACAAGCTCCACCTTCGCCGACTGAGGCAATAATATCCTGCATTGTTTAACAGTTGATATACACATCAATTGTGAGGAAACAGTCGATTACTCTACATCGCTTCGGCCCCGTCACCGTCCTAGACTCCTCCTCCAAATTGATCTTAATCCATCCTTGTTCATTTTCTTCAAGCGACAACTTTCCCATCTCATCAAGAATCCTTGCAGCCATTGTCAAAATCAAAATTCACAAGCACAACGATCTCGCACAAGTGCACAACCTACTCCGTCCTTCACCAGTTCGCAACCTATTCCAACACACGTCCTTCACTAGTCAACAATCGCTCCTACAAACAACATAACACCGCCGCCTTTAATATTTCAAAATCTGGAAACCCTAACTGCCACACGAACAGATCACATCACAGAGACGGACATACAACGTTTTGTTTTTTTCTTTTATGTTAAAGTGGGTAATGAATCCCACATCGGATAAATATAAAATGAAAAGGCTAAATATAATGGGGCAAGTGAAACCCAATTAATAAGATTGACCTTTAAGTATGGGAAGTCCAAACCATTATGTTTAGCCATTTTTTTTCCCATAAATAAAATAATATTATTCCATAGAAAGATATGTACAATTAGGTGATGATGAGATATAATGACAACCAAATAAAATGCAAACAAACGGTAAGGGAAATCTAACCCAACAAACTAGTAAGCCAAAGTCTAGAAAAACAAAAACAAAGCTTCCCAGAATGCTCTATCGACCTTGACATCCTCCAGATAACCTCCTCAATTGAGATGGGGCCTCGAAAAAGGCTATCCCCAACTAGATCTCAGAGCAACTCTGGACCATTCTTAAATCATGATCGACGACGCATAATGATCCGGACCTTGCGACGTCAATCCAAACCCCTCCTCTAGCCTCTCCGCCC
>JAYMTA010005814.1:0-11024 GCA_036897625.1 Pelargonium cotyledonis | reverse complement strand
GACACCCGAGGTGGGGTTTTCAGTTCACCGCCTCTGGCGTGAGAATCAGTGATCTGGTATGAAATAAAGGAGAGAAATGAAACAGAGGTTTTTGAGACAGAGATTCAGATAGTCAAAAATTAGATCCCTTCTCTTACCGCGAAGGGGGTTATTTATAGGCTTACTGTGACTTGGGGTGCTAGGTCTAGCTGGCATGGACAGTTGTAGATGAGCTGTTCTAGTTCAAGTCTGGCTGTCGCGGAGAGCGGTGGTTAGCCCTCAGCAAGCTTTCGCTGTTCGGGGGAGGTTTGCAAATTTGAATTAGTTTCCCACTCAAACGATGGATGATTGATATCCGTTTACCAGTGAGGACTTAACTAGCGTGCCTTTCGCGTGACAACTTTCATGATGCTGGTAGCAACTCTACAAGGGACAGGTCCTCGCTTATTCTGTATATTTTGGGGAGTTTAGTTTGCTTTGGAGCGTGATGATCCTGGTACGGTCTTACCGGCGGCTTTGCCTAAGTCTTGATGATGTGTCAGCAGTACCATGTGTCGACCTCTGATTAGCTATCGGTACTTGAGAATTTTTTAGCATAAACAGTTAAGAAGGTAGTAGAAAGATCGAGAACCTGAGACAAGGTAGCTTGGGCACTCGCCAGGTCCTCAAAAGATTTCTTGACTAGCTCTTCTTTCTGGAGAAGGGCCGCTTCCTGTTCCTCTATCCTCTTAGATTGATCTTGAAAGGTAGACTTCTCAGCTTCCTTGGCTTGGACCGGAGTCACCTTTGTTGCCAAGGCTGCTTCTCCCATATTAACCCTCTCAAACTGCGCACGAAGAGCAACAATTTCATCCTCATCATAAAAGCCATACTCTTCCCACTGAGAAAGAACATCATCTCTATAATCAATTTCAAACTGAAGGGCCCGTACCTCTTCCTCTGAAGGATCAATTACGTTGGTGGCCTTGTTCTGATATGACTAAAGTTTAGTCAATGCTAAATTCTTAGTAGCCAAGTCCTTCTCTTTTCTAGCCAAATCCCTCTTCACAGAGATCAACTCCTCTGAAACAGCCAAAAACTTCTCCTTAAGTTTGGTTAGCTCATGAGGGGCCACCTCCTTTTCCCTCTTTGTTTGGGATAGCTTCTCTTCAATACGAGCCAATCCCAACTTCAAATCCTCGACCTGATTGTTTCCATTCTTTATTAGCTCCTGATTCTCTATGGAAAGAGCTGGATGCTGTACGCGAATGAGAGATAACTCTGTCTGAAGTTTGGCAATCTCCATAGCTGATATTTCCCCCTCCTTAATCAGTGTTGCCTCCCATTCTTGAGTCTTAGTAGCGTGACCCCTAAACTCTTCCAAATAGACTTTTTGGATAGAGATAACTCCATCAATCAGTGTGGAGATGTCTACTCCAATCGAGGAGATAGCTCGGGTAGCCTAAGAAAAAAACAATTCAGTTAGGAAGTAGTGTGAAAAACAATAGCCAACTCAAACAAATATTAAGCATACCTCCAAAAGGCTCTTTTCAGCTGCAACCAAAGCCTCTGAGTAGCGTGCTGGGATTCCCTGGTCGCAAGCTTTCTTGAAAGTTTGGAAACTTTTCGCGTCAGCATGATCAGGAGAAACAGGGACAAATCCTTCACCAGAGCCAGACCTCAAAGTACGACTCTTCCCGATTAAAGATTCTAAAATTATCATCAAGTCCCCAATAGCTGAAGAAGTACCGGGGACATCCCTCATCGGCTCATCAGCACCCTTTCCCATATCAGAAACTCTAACAATCTGACCTTGATTACCAGTAGCGGATGCCCCGACTACACCCTCGGCCCCCCTTGGCCTATCAGTATCCACCTCTCAAGAAACTTTCTCGATTGCATCTGGCCCAGACCCAATAGCAGCAACAACATCCTCTTCCCGATCAACATCATCCACCTCTACCCCAGCGTCACCTTCTTTCACGACCACTTCCTCCCCCTGAGTATCCAGGAGTACATCGAATAAAGCATCAGAACGACTATCCAAGCCAGCCATAAACCTCTCCTCGCCACCCTCGCTTACTTGAGAAGAGAGCCCGGCAACGCTGGCGGGAGTATACAAGTGTGCCTTGACGCCAGCCAAGAGATGGGATGGACCCTCATGTACCATAGAGGAAGGCTTGAAACTCTTCATCCTATGAACTATAGGAAGGTCATCTTCGTCTTCCTCAATGCCAACATTTGCAACGTCAAACTCCCCGGGATTATCAGTCGAAGGTGCATGAGGAGTTGTCATATTGTCATCCCAGGAGGATATTAACCTCCTCCAAGATAGAACAGCCTCCTCCACCTCGGGAGGGGAACCAGATCTTGCAGAGCCAGAAGGAATAGACCTTCCTCTAGAGCTTTGCTTGCTGGACGAGCCTTGCTCGTCCGAAGAAGCATCCGTAAAGTCAACAATTTTCTGAGGACTCTGACGAGAACTTGATGGAGCCTTCGCCTTCCTGAATTTAACAGGCCGAGTTCCTTTTGGAGCAGTTTTCCCTTCTAGATCTCTCTTCTTACCTTTGGAAGGAGCGGGAGGAGTTGTCTTCTGCACCCTCGGATAAGCCTTTCGGGGGGTCTTGCGACCTGTCGATTTTGCAGCAGAAGGACCACCCACAAAGGGGACAAAATGAAGAATATTAAGATCCTTAAGGTGTTGGGCTCGTTCTTTGGCCAAATTGGCATTATACTCCAAACGCCCATCTACGGTCCAGGAGTATGGAAGGGAACAGTCTGAAGACATCAAAAATTAGCCAAAGCTGTAAAAATACTTCGAAAAACAAATGAAAGCAAATTCAAAACGCTTTACCTGCCCACTGATGTTCAGCAGCAGGACAGTGATTGACGACATCTGGGTCCGAACAGCGCAGACACTGGTCAGGAAAAAATGGGTGTGCAAGAGAACCATGGACTTTCCACAACTGAATCTGATGATTCAGAATCAGGAAAAGAAGGGGTTTGGTATCGGCACGGGGCTTCCTACGACCCCCAGAGTAGAACTGGACATCATCACGAAACAAGAAGTCGAGGCTATATGCCCAATCCGAGGAGAGCAACCTCACTAAGGCGTGTTGAGTAACCCGATCCTCGACAGTCGCAAATTCATCACGCTGATTAGATTTGAATGATTGCTGGTTATACCAGCGAGTATCGGTTGCCGGAGTTATCTTTTAGGGAACATTCCAGCCCAAGCGAGAAGTTAGATAAATGTAGAAGGCCGGAGACGGCTTAACCGACAAGGGAGGATCTACAAACATGCGCTTCTGACCCTAAGTAGCCTTCAGCGCCACGATTCCAGAGGTCCTCTTATAAGCTTTTTAGAATAACAAAAAGACCCCTAAAGTAGGCTCTGTCCCGGAAAGACGACAAAGAGCGGCAAAGTAAGTCATCTTCTTCAGGTCCTCAAGAGCCAGGTTCTGAAGATCTACCTGCATGTGATTGATCACTTCATCGACAAAAGGGTCGATAGGAAGAGTCAACCCATGTTCAAACAACTCCCAGGGAACTACCATTTCCTTCTCCCAAGGAAACTCGAGCTCGCCATTAAGATCAAGCGCAGCGGGGACTCTTCCATGGAAATTTATGGGATCAACACCCAACTCGGAGGAAATAGTATCCGAGGAAAGAGTATCCACCATCTCTTGGTTTACCTCGTTCATCTCGGCAAATTTGAGATCAGGCCTAATAATAGGGGAAGGCCCGAGAAGAAAGGCGCGGCGGATTGACAGTTGGATATATCGCCCATCTTCCATCACTGACAGTTACTCTTTGGAAATCAAAGGAGGAATAGAAATCTGCTCAGAGTCAACTTGTAGACCAGGTGAGAACATGTCTGCTGGAGTACCTCTACCAGACAAGTCACCAGGACTGATCTGCGGAACGTCAGAAGAAGACCCTTTACCCTTTCCGCCCGAATGAGACGCACCCTTACTAGAGGGAGCCCAAGGTAAAAGAGAAGCAGCAGTTGGTCTCGGAGATGCTGAGATCCTTGCTGAAGTACGGGTTGAAGACCTCGAACCCGATGAAGGAGACTGGGGGAAGCAGAGTGCTTATCCATAATGATAGGGGTAATCTGCAGAAAACCGCAAAACAAATCCAACTTAGAGTCAGGCGAACAGAAAAGAGGCACACTAAAAAAAAAGGGTTACAGACAGCGAATACATGAAAAGCACAAGGCGAATCAATTGCCAAGTCGGAGGACAAATGGTATGCAGAAATCAACACACATCAAAGGAAATTAGGAAAACAGAAAGAAACAAGGTGATTTCATTCAACAAAAACAACCAAGAACACATCCAGGATACATTCCAAAAACAGAGCATATACATCGTGGAGATATCGTCAACATATGGACAAAGATACAATACAACCTACAGATCTACCAACATCCATAGACCCCCAGCAAATCAAGAACTGGATACAAAGAAACCCTAAATCTAGAAGACATCGACATAGAAGGGCGTTCTCGAGCAAAATTTCTTGGAAAAGGAAACCCGCTGCCATTATACTCACAGGGATCGAAGCGAGGAACTGAAGGAATCTGAGGAAGCAACAACTGCAACAATGACCTGCAGATTCCGAAATCTAGAAATGAAAAAAGGTTACAACCCTCGAAACCCTAAAATCGTCAGAAAGACAACCAAAGTCAGGATTCTCCTAAGTCGAATCCAGAGAACCAAACCCATAAAGGAAAAAAGCTGGACTACAACCCAGACAACGCCACAATTATAGAAACCTTTGACCAAAAACCCTAAAACCTATCAAGGTCGTTCTTTTCTCAAAAAACCCTTTTTTCCCGTCATAAAGGAACTTCCTTTAGGGCAAAGAAAGGCATTTTCGAGATCCTCACCAGAGAAAAGCGAGGAAGAACAGTAAGAACATTCAGAAAAATAAGACAATAAAGATCCAACCAAATCTAGACTCAGAAAGATCCAGAAATCTAGGAGCAGAAGTAAAAGGCAAAAACAAAGAAATTTACCGAATGATGAAAGCGAAACAAAAGAGCTTCACCGAAAAAAGAGCACCCACGAACAACAAGATATCACAAAGAAGAAAGGTTTTCTCTGGAAATCTTAGAAACAACGATGAGAGAAAAGAGCAGAAAGAAGCATTGAAGGGTTTAAATAGGGAAGTTTGCAGAAGAATAGGAGTAGTAGAATCATGAGCCTAGCCTCCCCCTACTCTAAGAAACTCTGAGCATTCCTTTGCACCAACCACTAGAAGCCAACACATGCACAGTGACGTCAGGAAATAGTAGAGATTGAGGAAATGCAATAGTCAAGAAATAATCAAAAAGGAAGATATGCAGAGATTATGCCACGCGTCGCGCGTTTAACTACAACGTACTCTACCGGATAGACACGAACGGGCTCCCAAGACAAGCACATGGGATAAAAACATCTACGGCACGCCAAGAATGTCCCGGGAACAACTTCAAAAAATGTTGTCGTACAAATATGAAAAGTCCTTAGTAAAGGTAACCATCCAAGCACCCAACAAGTAAGGATTCCTCAGTAACATTCTTAGCAGAAGTAACTTGAACTACTCTAAGCAACACCAATAAATCACTATAAGTCGGAGTAGGGGGACAGTTGTTTATGCCTAAAAATTCTCAAGTACCAGTAGCCAATCAGAGGTCGACACATGACACTGTTAGCAACGTCTTCAGAACTCGAAAAGGGTAACAAGCAAGACCTCATCAGAATAACTGCGCCCTAAGCAGATAAAACTCCCTAGAATATACAGAGTAAGCGAGGACCCGTCCTCTAGAGAGTTGTTTCCGGATTAAATAAAGTTGACACGCGAGAGGAACGCTGGTCAGGTCCTCGCTAGCAAACAGATATCAGGCATCCATCGTTTAAGCAGGAAACGAATTCAAATTTGCACATCTCCACAAACAACAAACTCTTGTCGGGGACTAGCCACTAACCTCCACGATAGCTGGACATGAACTAGAACAACTCATCTCCGGCTATCCATGCCAGCTGGGCCGTGCACTCCAAGTCACAGTAAGCCTATAAATACCCCCCTTCGCGGTAAGAGAAGGGATCCAAATTTTCACTAGTTGAACCTCTGTTTCATTTATCTCCTTCATTCATACCAGATCGCTGATTCTTCGTCAGAGGCAGTGAACCGAAACCCCAACCCCGGCTGCATCGTTCTTTGGTGTTTGTTTTGTAGATCCAAAATCTCGAGTCGCTCCCATTGGAAGTTTAACACTCAGGTGGCCGCGTACTCTTCGCCGACACTGGAATCTCAACAGATTTACTCACCCTCATACTTCTCTCACGTGTTCGAGTCTCTGATAGAAACAGGCTCAAACACCCTCCATTGAGCAATCAGTGGTACTCGTGACGTGGCCATTCACTATGTGGGGGATGGACCTTATCAGACCCTTCCCCAAGAGTAACAGAAAAACGCATGTGGTGGTCGCCATGGACTACTTAACAAAGTGGATATAAGTAAGAACGCTCTCATCCATCGCCCAAAGCTGTGTAATGGAGTTCGCACACAAAGACATCTTCTCCTGATTTGGACTCCCCCAAGCCATTGTCTCCGATTCGGGGTGAAACATTGGAAGTCCTCTCTGTGCCATCCAAAGTGCAATGGTCAGGTCAAAGCCGCAAACAAGACCATCATCAATACGCTGAAGAAGATGATCAAAGGGCATTGTGACAAGTGGCACGATAAGCTCCACTTGATCCTAGGGACATTAAGGACGACTCCCAAGGCAGCTACTGGGAAACCTTGTTCCAGCTTGTATACTGTTTTGAGGCAATCTGTCCAGTTGAAAGCGTCATGCCCACCATACTGACCGAAGAATTCAACGAAAAAAGAAACATCAGGTCCCGCCTTGCAGTACTCGACTTTGTAAAAGAGCGAAGGATGAAGGTCACGATAGTCATGGCCGCACGCAAGTAGGCAGTCAAGCATTTCCATGATTCCAAGGTTCGCCACCAAGAATTTAAAGTAGGGGACTGATTCTTCCAGAAATATGAGGCCATTGGCATACGCCTAGCCGGGGGTAAGCTTGCTCCAAATTGGGGAGGTCCTTACCAGGTCATCAAGGTGGTGCGCACGGGTACTTATTGGCTAGAAGATCAAGAGGGCTACGAGCTCGACAATCTGTGGCATGCGAACAACCTTAAGAAGTTCTACTACTAAAATAAACACTTGTAAAAGATTCTCGATGAATGAAATCAGCAATGTTTGGTCCCACTTGTGTGAGCAAACAATGGGACGAACACTTGTAACAGATTCTCGATGAATGAAATTAGCAATGTTTGATCTCACTTGTATGAAGGAACTATGTTTCAGGCACATGCGAGAACCTAACCACCTCTTGATTGAAGCCTCAAAACCAGTAGGCGAGGCCACCCGCGAATGGGACCCGTGGCAACACATCTCGTTCCCTGGTTGAGTAACAAGACCCAAATGGAACAAAAACTTAAAGGAAAAGCCTTAAAGGCTTGTGTTCAGATAGGCAAAATCACTTGACGAGGGGACCCCTTGACGTTACACTCTGGGGAAAGGCCTCCAATATCAGTGCTCTCCCTTGCGAAGTCACCTGAGAAAGGTACTTCATGGCAACACAAACCTGTCTCGAAAACGGGATTAAGATCGGAAGGAAAAGCCTCAGAGGCAAGTGCTTGCATAGGCGAGGTCGCCTAATAAAGGGATGCCTTGACGACACACTCTGAGGAAAGGCCTCCGATACTGGTTCACTGTAAAGTGAGGCCATTCACGAGTGGTACCCGTGACAACACCAAACCATCTCAGAAATGGAATGAATTGGAGGAAAGGCTCCTAGAGGCTCGTGATCGCCCAAAGCGGGGCCGCCCATGAGTGGCACCCTATGACGACACATCCAGGTGAGGCCATCTGCGAGTAGGACCCATGACAACACCAATCCGTACCCTGGTTAAGGAACAAGGCTGAGAGGAACACCCCCTTGAGGCTAGCGCTTGCTCATAACGAGGCCACCTCCGAGTGGTATTCTATGACGACGTAGCCGGGAGGAAAGCCCCCAACATTAGTGCTTGCTTATACAGGATTGCTTAGGAGGAACACCCATTACGACGTTGTCCGCCCCAGAAACGGGGACGATGTTGGTAAGAACACCCTAAGACTTATGCTTGTCTGTGATGACTCACCTACGGGCGACATTCGGAGTAAAATGCCCATCCCCGAGATAAAGGGATAGAAGGAACCCCTCTCCAGACTTGAGCTCATCTAAGAGGGACCATGATGACACTTTCGCCCCAGGATCAGGGGGCCAACTCTGGGTAGAATGCACTAGATGAATCCAGAGGCATCCAAATGAAGAAGGCCCGAAGTATATAAGTGTCCCTAACTTTTGACGAAGATCTAAGACGAGGAGAACTTCTCAGCAAAATGGCATCTGTAAGAAATCAGTGAACAAGACATACAAAGGCATAAACAGATAGATAATAAAAACAATTAAGGAGACAACGAAGTCAAAAATATGTATTTATTTCTCGATGAAAGAAGTTAGAAGCTTTACAAACAAATTTACAAACAAGACGTGACATCACAAAGAATTGGAGATACTGAAAAAGACTTAAAGAGAAACAAGGCGACTACATTATTGAAGGCAACGCAACAATGTCCCCAAGAAAGAGAAGGAGGTCTCGAGCAAGGAAGGCAATTTAGATGGCGCTGCTCTAAGAACAACATCAAGTGCTTGCACCATTTCTAAAGTAGGCTGCTCTCTGCTAAAAAAATCGCCGGCGTGCATGCCCTTAACATACAAGTTTAAAACCCTAGCCAGTCCATCGGCCACGTCAGAGATATGAAGAAGGATGGTCATCAAAATATTTTACCAGCGAAGAAAGAAGAATGTAGAAGTGAAGAAAGAAGAATGTACCAGCAAAGGTAAAGAAGACTTACCCCAACCAGATGCTCACAGAGTGTCTTGGCGGATTGGGACGACCTCCCAACACCCCTAGATTCCAAAGCTGCCCTCGCTTGGGCCAAGTGCTCCTCATAGTATGGCCATCTCAGCAAATTAGAAGGCCACTCAACCGTGGTAGTAACAACAGCTTGACCAAAAGATGAATCAACAGTGGAATACACCCGATCCCCAACGACTTCCTCCCCATGTCCCTCTCGGGCCACCTCTTCAGCGACCACCTGGTCCTGGATCCCCTCGTCTAAGACTCTTCTCTCATCCACCAGCTCATTTTGGACCCCCTCGTCCAAAACCACCATCTCCTCATTCACAACCTCTTCTTGACCCCCTCTCGATTAGGGCTCTCTCTTTATTCACCACCTTACCCCAGACCCCCTCGTTCAGGACATCTGGCACAACACCCATGGTGCCCGTTCTTAACTTCTTTGTCTCTTTTCTCCCCTCGACCTCACCCTCCGTCGAGGTCTAAAATAAAGCCAACACAAAAGCGTCATTGATTGGCCCAAGGTCAACACACCCCTTCACCTCCTTCGCTCCTCCCAAACTCACCACCACCAAAACGAACTGGAGTTGACATGATGTAGTCAACCCCTATAAGGATCTCAGCTCTCTCTTCTTTAGGGCATGAAGAAGCCCAGTTTTCCCCTTCTCTAGAATAGTGCTCAACGGAACTTGGTTGTCGTAGAACTATTGGCAGGACCCGGTGAAGAAGGTGACTCGTTCCCATGCTCGTCTCCTTCATCTTTTGTTTCACCATCGGCTGAATGTGGCAAAACCCCTTTCCCTACACTGCTCCCCCCACCAGCGGGACCCGAAGGCTTCATGTCATCTTCCCAGCTCTCAATGGCCCCTAAAAGATGCGCCACATCACCAGACGACGTCGTGTCTTCTGCCCCCAAAGCACCACAGGCTGGAATCTCCCCTTCCTCTTCTCACAGTACAGTTGCAGAAGTGACCTCCTAGATAAGTCAGGAAGTGACTACACTCCGACAGTGTTTCAAAGGATGAGACTCCTTAGAAGACTCCTCTCGGCAAAGCCGGGGTCATCTTCGCCCGTTCGCCTTTGTTTCTTTCTAGTTGGATTGGTTTGCGGCGGTGGACCACTCAAGGGAATGTGGTGGATCCGTCCCTTGGGGAGTTACTTCCAAGCTCATTAAAAAAGTCACGCAAAAGGCACGCTTACTAGGTCTTCGCTAGTAGAATGGATATCAGGCATCCTATGTTTGAGCGGGAAATGAATTCAAATTCACACAACTCCCCCGAACATCAAAACTAGCCAAGGACTAATCACGGCTCTCCGCGACAGTCAGACATGAGCTGGAAGATCTCACATGACCGCTACACACGCCAGCTGGACCGTGCGCTCCAAGTCATCGTGAGTCTATAAATACCCCCTTCGCGGTAAGAGAGGGATCCCAACTTTACACACTGAAACTCTGTCTCTAAATTCTCTGTTATCGTTTATCTCCTTCATTGATACCAGATCACTGATTCTCACACCGGAGGCGGTGAACTAAAACCCCAACCCCGGTTGCATCGTTCTGTGGTGTCTGTTTTGTAGATCTAGGATCTCGAAGCCATCCTCATCGGAAGTTTGGTTCTCAAGTGGCCGCCCACTCCTCGTCGGCGCTGGAATCTCATCAAGTCTACTTACTCGCTCACATTTCTCACGTGTTTGAGTCTCCAACCGAAAAAGGCTCAAACATAGGATATGGTTCGGTCTACTTTATGTATACCTGCTGACGAGAAAGGTGACATGTTTAAATTCAACAAACATGGTGAACTTGATATAGAACTCATTACAGCGGGTCTATACAAAGAGTCTGAACTGGGGTATGCACTTATGGACTGTCAACTGGTTAGTTTTTCATTTACCTTTTGCAAATATGCCAGACATATGCTCAGCGTTTGGCTATTAGTGCTTACTTTAAAATATGTGCATAAGGTTTTCCGTGCATTCTGTTCAAGCACTGGTTTTTAGTGTGCATGAATTTGAGAGATGACAAGGTAGACATACTCAATACCAAACCCCAATATTTTGTGGACATCGAGAGGCCCATGAAGGACGTAGCTTTCAAATCCTTCATTA
>JAYMTA010005813.1:0-11024 GCA_036897625.1 Pelargonium cotyledonis | reverse complement strand
AAGAGGAAAGAAGATAAGAATAAAAAAAATATAAATATAAAAAGTATCCAATAGAGTGTTGACACGTGGCCAATAAATAGCTTTTAATTCAATAATGCCACATGTATTCTGATTCTACGTTGTTTTACATTAAAAATGCCACATGTTTGCTGATTGTACAATATTATTACTAAAAAAATTCACATCAGGGGTTTTAACGGACTTTTAGACGGAAGTTAACGGCAGAGACTAGCGGAATTCACTTTTTATACTACAGGGACCAATATGGTGCATTCTAAAGTAAAAAGACTAATTTATTCTATTTTTAATAGTACACAGACTAATTGGGAAAGCACAACTCGTGATAGGTTACAACAACTAGTTTGCTTTACTGCAAGCAGGCCAAAGAGGACGCCCAAGGGGTTGGTTTACTTTTGGGCATGCTTCGTTTGCTCTTCTTTTCTTCTTCGGTTGCCTAAGGACGAGGAAAACATCACAAATCTTTCTCGAGTATCGACATTGAATTTGATTAACTAGTAGGATCCTTTCCAAACTTCATCATAGCATGAGTTGCTAACATTGAACCCCTACGAGTATATTCCATGAACAAACCAACCATTGAAATTGAAGCTGTGTTTCTATTCCAAAGCGGCTTCTTGTCCCACCTGTGGACAATTTATTTCAAATGTCACACAATCATCTAATAGAGTGTGTGTTATGTTGTTGATTAAACTGTTCACAATTAGTTGATGTGTTCTCAACACTACTAGTGATTATGTCATCAAAAAGTGGCATTTTAAAAAGGGAATTTTAACGCATAACATTATGATTAAGTACTCTATCAAAATCAAGACATAATGAAGGCGTACCAATCCTCGTGACGAATAATTTTGCCTCCCTCAACAGTCAACTTAATCAGCGATATCATCTCTATGTTTCTCCCCATGAATTTATAGTGTTGCTTGTTGTCAATTAATACCTGTATTCAAGCACAACATAAACATTAAGTTAGAAATATCTCCACGTACAAAATGAAACTAAATTTCAAGACTTGAACTGCAACTGAAATAACAAACCTCTTGCGTTCTTGGCGAAAGTTCATTCTCTTCAACACTGTACTCCACAATTCTTGATTCACTGAACAACTGGGATCATGGAAGACCGGGAAAAGAGAAGCAAGTCTTTGTTAAAACTGAAGTCCCTCATTACAAATATCAACAAACAACATTACCACATACATTTTGACCATACCAAACACCTCCCATTAGATTTGATTCAAATCCAAATCTAAATTCTTTGAGTATCCAATAATTGTATTGGGTCGTTCAAATCAAGAATTTCAAATGAGATTCAAGAACTCAAACGGAGCATAACTCTACTCATTCATGGAAAGCATGCAAGTTCCTTAATTAACTCATAAGACCATATGTTTGAGTTTTGAGAGAGCTCCACGGTTAAACATATATGCAAACAGGTTCAAGAAAAACCAGTATACATCAGAGATGCCTAATAGTGGAGGCCTTTGTGTATCTGAAACTTGTTATTCTCTATATATGACTATCACCAAGCCAATACAACATGTTGTTTAACACAAATAAAAATCTATCCACACTTTTATTCAAGAGAAGACCAATTCAATTTCAATAATGGGAAAAAAAAAAAAAAAACCTTGGGAATTGAATAGAAGGCTGACTTGATCTGCTTCACCCTGAAAAACAAATAACAAAGTTTGCTTGGTAAAGCAAAAAGCAGCATATAATGAGCAGAGAAGAGAATGGTTTAGCAATATATAGCAGACCCATGAGCAGACATAAGTGGGTCTTCAAAAGAAGCATCAGGGGCATAGATTTCAAAGTCAGCAGGAGATGCACAAGACCCATATCTGAAATCAATCAACAATCAATCACATACATGAATTCCAGATTCTATAAACAATCAAATAGAAATTGAAATAGAAACAGAAAGCACCAACATGTTGAGAAGGTGAGGAAGTAAGGTTTGAGAAACAGGAGAGTAATTGGTGTTATTATGATCTGAGTCTTTTCCCGGCGACGGTTGCTTATCCATTTTCTTTTCTTTTCTCGGCAGCCAAACACCAAATTGGTTCAATTGTAATAACACACATAGACAGTCATAGATTTGATGGAGCAACGTGGCAGTAACGTGTCCACTAGGAAGGAAGTTGCAGGCGCCATTTAATAATATCTACTTGAACTTTATTTTTAAATAAATAAATATCATCTTTTTATAATATTATTTTCCTCTTTCAAATAGTTAATGGTTCGAGACTTGAGACTACACATAATTCATTGAGGTTGCTGATTCAAAAATCTCATGTATATATCAACTGAACAATGAAAATGCTATACAACCAATATATATCTCACAAATTGGGTACGTAAAATAAATAATTAACTGATACATACATGTATACATATAGAAGTGAGTGAATTTTTTGGACCAAGTCACCCTATTACTGTTCCTCATTTTACAAAGCCAATCCATAGTCATCTATCAACTTTTTAACTAAGCTCAAGGATGGCAACTTAGTGCTTAGGGTCTTGCACTTGCACCATCATCGTCTTCTTCCTCCTCACCGCGCGCTCAAAGTCTTTCCCTCGAAAAACTCGCCCAGCATCCGTTCGAGATCCTCGGCTGTGTATCTGATGTACTTGTTGGGATTCTTCCCGCTCTCTACCAAAGGCCTATCATACATGCCAAAATTCAAATTCAGCAAAGAAATAAGTCAAAGTTTCTTCATATGACAACTACATAAAGAGTATATTTTGCCTAATATAAAAACCATCTTTATAGATATGGTGGTAACACTACGAGCATTACTTATTTGTCACCTTTCCGCATATTAACAATTCTACATGGCATTACACACAGGCATAAGACCTACAATCACCACAGGGACAGATAATAAAGAAGCCACTTGTAATCACCCAAGCAGATGTGTACAAAGGCTACACTACGTGTATAAGGTTGCTTAATTAGCTGATGTTGTATGCATGTATGTGCACACACAACAAAACACTCACTCAAAATATTATATTTCTTGATTATAAATGATGAGAAAACACACCCAAAACGTTTTATGAAAGATCTGTAGGCTGGCAATAAGACTTCAGCAACTGCAAGTCGTAGAGACTCCCGCAACTCGGTATCAGGAACTGTCCACTGTGATTGTTTCTGATGAAGCTCCTCAAACTGTGTATTGAATATCTTGAACCTAACAAGATACACTCAAAATTAGATATAACTATATATATATACATATATTTGTATGTGCGCAAAAAGAGATGAATTTACAAGGTCATTTAGTAATTACCTGTCCTTAATCAAAACTCTTGAAACACCACTACTACTCCCTCCATCACCTACTGAACTGCCGCCACCAGATGAGGTCAGACCTTGGACAGAGAGACACTGCAGAATCTACAGAAAAAGAAGTGACATAATTAACAAAAGAAATCACATTTCCAGGAGGCTGCAGTTCTGATTTTCAAACATAAGATAGCAAAATAAATCACATTGCAGAATAAATAAGTCAGTATTACAACATGGCGTCGACTTGAACACCAAGAAAACCAAAATTTGAATATAGCATCACAGATGACGGAAGTGATAGGTAGGACGACAATGACCTCCCTCATGTAGCATAGCCATCACTCATTACACCAAGAATGAGTGAATGGAACATAACATGCTAAATGAATATGAGAAAACATCAATATGTGAGACGAAGGTGTTCCAAGGAAAGCTTCTACATTATTGCAAGCAACAGCATCTTCCAAGTTCTCACACTAGTAAACAGTGATACACCCCAAATGGAGATATACACCATAAATGAATAAAAGTACTCCTTGTATTCCTTTTTTTTCTGGTATATATATATAAAGTGAGTTTGTGTTGACTATTTCTCCATGCACTCTCATGTGCATTTGTTGTAACAAACTCAAGGGTTCTAACCAACTTATTATAAGGATATTATTGGTTTACCGTGAACTTATTTTTGGACATTATTTTTATAGAAACATGACACTCATTTTGAAACTTAGGAAGTATAATATTTCATGTGACAGCAGTAGAAAAACACCTTCGCCCAAGCATTTCTTTTATATTGATTTGCATGCTGTTGTACAATCCTTCTATGCCTTTGCACCCAATCATCTCCTAACAAATCCTTGGCTTCAGACCTGAAAAATAATATTATAGAGCACCGTAGCTACATTTAAGACAAGTTTGTAATGCTGTACCAACCAGTTCAAAAGTTTTCAAGTACATGAGATACCTCCGCACAGATCTGACCATGTAATGTATGTTGTTCATGAGAAATAAGTGGGTCAAAGCAGGATCCCTATACTGCTTAGATTTCCCATCCAAGTTGGTTTGTAGAGCCTGCATTATCCGCATTGTTACCGAGGCTAACTGTTTTCCATCTCCACTATCAAACTCTTGGAAGAGTTGTTTCAAGGTTGATTGATAGCTGTAAGAATATGAGTATATATTTTAGATTTGAGAATAAAGATATTTAATAATAAACTTGGAAAAACACGAGAGGGCATAAATGTTTCCCCAGAAAAGGCAGGAATAGTAAAATAGTAAAGCAAAGGTAAGTAATGCTTACTCAAATAGAAATTTCACATAATTGATCACATAGCTTGTCAGCGGATGGACAGTTCCATCCAAAACAGCAGTTTTTGTTGCATCCTTTTCAACTGCCTCCTCAAAATCACCGAAGGTCTCTTGAGCTGTCTGAGCAAGCTGTTTTGTCAAGCCCAAGGCTGATTCTCGGATATTAGTGCAAGTTTTGAAGAGGGTCTCAATCTGCCAAAGAATTCAGTTGTCAAGTTAACCTAAATCATGGTAGCACCTCTCGAAGTAAAATAATCCCTCGTTATCAAGAAATCTAGGTGAGACAAGCAAATGACACATTGCCTTCAAACTTATATGCCAGGCAACATGTGACAGATACCATTACTCTTACACTATTCATGTTAAGAGCCATTAATTACAGTAAAAAATTTAGCAATTTGAGCAGCCATGAAGAAGAAAAAAAAGGCAGCTTGATTAAAAATTGAAAAGATAAGAAAAAATATTCTAGAAGTTTTATCTAGACCCTGTCGATATGTAAGCAAATATATTTATGAACCAGGAGTCCAACACACTTGATAAATATGCCATATTGCAGACGCCATTGTACCCACAAGTAATGAACATATGTAAGTGCATGCTATATGGATATGTAACATTAAGTACCTCTGAGTGAAGTTCTCGCATTATCTCATACATGTCTAGAAGTACAAACAACTTTTCTGGCGATCTCTTGCTATTGGCAATGGCATCTCCAAAACTAAGTAGCACTGAAACACTGCCTGCAGTTACTTCAGAAAAACATTGATCCCTGAGAGAATCAAAGCCTTCAAATATTTGATCACAGACTTTCCGCTCTCCAGCAAAGAGCAGTTTGACCTGTTCAAAGTTCAAACATAGTTAAGAGAGCTGGATGAACAAATTCGCTTAAAATTGTACAAATTCCACATTCTTCCTTACAGCAATACGCATGAAATGAATCCAGTTTCCAATCTTCGCTTCCAGAACCTCCCACTGCATCTTCTGAACATCATCTCTACTAAGCTTCTCAACTCCCAATTTCTGGAGGCTTTCTTCTAAAACTGAAGAACGGGTATCCCTGAATAATAAGAGTGGTTTATTTGATGAGAATATTCAGATATATAAAATAAATCTTTCAAATATTTTTATATTAACTATACCTGTAAACAAACTAAGGGAAAGGAACCAAGGAAGAGAACGTGCAAACTTTATTCATGTTGCTCCTTAGAATACTTTATATGCGCTTAAAAAGGCTCATTCTAGGTCCATGTTCTATAAACACGATGTCTTTTTTCTAATATCAAAACCTAGCTATTGAGACTAAAGTTCAAATGACATCAAAGATAAGTTCATCTAGATGCAATACAACCATCAACTTTCCTCTCCGATTTTATTTTTTTTCTTACAAGGAATTATAGATCGGAAAGGATGTCAATATTGTAACTCATGTTTACGGCTTAATTAGATCCCAGAAAATCAGACAGAAATATTGCTTGGGAATGAAGGAATTAGATTCATTTATCAATTATGCACATGATTCTTATATAGTATTTCCCGGAATATGCAACAGCAAAGGTGGAAAAACTTTGTTCTATTCTGCACAAATTCCGAACATGAAGCTCGAACCCAGAGTAGAATCAATCTCTCTCTCTAACACACACACACACAAACATACACCCAGGAAGCATCATTTACAATCATGTCCAAATGGACCAAGGTGAAATTCTTCACCTGTAAATTCTGAGTAACTGTTGTTCATGGCCTGCTTGAACCATCTGTAGGGCTAGATTATGCAGCAGTGGCAAGACCCTTGGTGGTATTAGAGTTGGAGGAGTGTAAACTGCACCTTCTAAGCTACTGTTATCGGAATGGTGATTCTTGCTGCCTGGTTCACCATGGTGCCCAGGTGATTCTGAAGATGGCCGCAGTGAGTTTGGAAGACCATCAAAAAGGCGATCCGGCTCCACGGGTTTGCTGAATTTCAAAATAAAAATAAATACATAAAGCTAATGCAACTAACTTGTGAGGGTAAACCAATTGTATACATAATCAACCAACGTGATACTCCAAGATCGTATGTTATGTGTCAACGACGCATTGTGCAGAATTCATATATAGATTGCACAAAAATAAAACTATAAAATAATGATATCATCATCCAGTATTCGACCAAGAAAAACTCGGACTGATGTGCAAATAAATTCCAATTATAAGGTATGAAGAATTTAAATGTTGGATAGCATTATCTAAAAATTCACGAACCATATTAGTTAAAGGCGTGCCTAATGTGAGGCTCATGGGCCTGATGAATCGGGATTCATATCGTGAATCTTTGGAGCTATTTTTTTAATCGTGAATCATAGGATTCAAATTCTTTTTATTCAGATTAAGTTATATATAGTTCATAAGGTATTAAAAAATAAATAAAATTTGTATTATATTTGGTGTGTTAATGTATTATACTTATTCTTATACTTGTACCTATGTTCACATATCCCTGATCTTCTTTGTGCTAGTCTGATGAGTGACGACTCTTCATATTACTAAACAAAATCGAATTTAATAAAACACTGAGTATAGAATAACTATCATTAGTATTGTTGGGCTTTTAAGTGAAGAAAGAATGTAAATAATTTGTTGGGTCTTGTATTTATTGATGGACATGTTGTGGTAACTAAGATTTGTGCTCCAAATTATGAGAAAAATTCAACATTTTTTAATCATATGTATCCTATGAACCGCAATACATGCCAATTCGGCATGATACAACTGATTTGTCAAGCAATACATTCCCCCTAGCGATGCATGCATAGGATATGTATTGATTAGTGGTTTTATCGCATCATAGGATCCTAAAAACCTAAATCAAACTTAATTGTTGGTTACTGAATTTCGTCTTAAACACATAAATAGTGGTGGAGCCACACCCTAAGTCTTAAACAAACTAATTGACTATTATAATTTCATCTCATCTTTAATACAATATGATAATTTTTTCAAAAACAAAACTTAATTCTAAATCAAAACCACCTTTCAAACGAATCAAGGTGCTAGACAATAATCTCTTGTCTCTCATATGTGATACTACAGTACGTAGTACTTTGCCACTATACTGGCCGGTTGCAACCAGTATTTCCCACAGTACTCCAATTGTAGGCTTGTAACAGTATCACTACACTTGATGTGTAAGCATTTTTTTCTCTTACAATTGATGTTACATACTCAATTTGTATCTTGAGTAACTATAGTTGTTATTGAAGTATAAGCTTCTATTTATAGTAATTTGGTGTAAATAAAATTATGGAATAAAGACACGAAACTGCAAATTAGAAACTATTCTAGTTATATTGCTGTGAAATTTTGTTCGGACTTTTTTCTATTTATGATAATTTGGTGTAAAAAAAATTATGGAATAAAGACACAAAACTGCAAATTAGAAACTATTCTAGTTATATTGCTGAGAAATTTTGTTCGGACTTTTTGTCTATTTATGAAACTAAATGTTCAATAGAATTGTAAACATCATTTCATATATTATATGTTATTTTAAAATAAATAATGTGCCCCAAATAGTATTAAAATCTGGATCCACCCTTGCATACAAATATTTGTATGTGTGTGTGTCTATATATATCATGTAATGAGGATAAAAATCCAGGAAGTATGCATTCGCTAAATTAAATGGTTGCATTTACCTTGTATTTTAGGTGATACCTGAACAAACTTAATTGTTACATAGCACTTAACCCCACAAGTATATGCATTAAAATGTCAAAAGAAATGAATAATGAAGAAAATCTCAAATGGTATACATTTTCAAATATGAGGAAACAAAACAAATATTGTCAGGTATAGAAGTATTATGTCATACGAAAGCATTAGAGGTAGGATAAGTGGGTAAAGATTAGCGGTTAATATAATATACCAGTCAGAAACATCACCAAAAATATCTACGAACCTGTAAGATAATAACAGCTGCTTGAACTCCTCTTCCAACTTTGAAATAGCCGTGGCAAGCAATTTACTTGCACGACTGACCACCGCTTCGTTACTCTTAAAACTTTTGTTGGTGCTAAAAAAACGAATGTTGCTTCTTAGCTGGTCAATTGCTCCCAAATAACTTTCCAAGTCCTCATGTGGGCCCCTGAGTATCTTAGTCTCCGCCTGCATATTGGAACCATTGTGAAACTGAATATTATCATACTATAGTACACCAGCAAAAATAAAAATGCATATACCTTAAACTCTTAAAGAAACTACTAATGCCACCAGAACAAGTGACATTTTTATATCAAAAGCAATTTAAGCATGAATTTACTTTGGGTTAACTGCACCTGAATACATTAAACTTTTCACTATTTGCACTTCACTACAAAATCTTTAAAACGTCACAACTAACTACATTAGTTTGGATATTTTTTACGGTTACTAACAGTGTTAAATTTGTGTAAAAATGACTTAAATGCCCTTCAAAAGAGAGAACAGAAATGGAGCCACCACGATATGTTCCTTCATTAGATATGATCTTCTAAGTTTCGTTTGGGCAAAACCAAGAACGAGGTGCCAGAGGCAGGCTCAAGAGGAGGCCATCTGTGTACGCAGGCCATAGTCCATTCAAGCCCAGAGCGGTCACTGACATTGATTGTCAAAGCTTGCAGATCCCACCTATCGCCTCATAGCCGACACAGTCACCACCAAAATCCTACCTTTAGTCTACTTCAAACTACCTCCTCAGGACCCCGCCTAATTTATTCCTAGTGATGAAGATCACAGTGAGTGTCGCTTTGTGCCACCCATTTTCACTCTCAAAAGTGGCTTCCTATTAGATTTTTGCAATGGAAATGTTTTTTTTTTATTTTTTTTATTTTTTATAATGGATGATTCTTGGAATCTAGGGCTTTGACGCTTTGAGATTTGGGTTATGATTTTTGCAATGCAGTGATGTTTGGCCTTCTTTTGGGGTTAGCTGGTTGAATATCAACCAAAAGAAAGAAAAATATAATAAATAAAAATGAAGAAGGGTAAAATTCGAAGTTTACAAAATATTAGGTCACATAACTTGCACTGTTGCACATGATGAAAGAATTTTAATTTTGTTAAGTTCAACTAATGGTGCAACTTCTTAAAGTTTATGTAGTTAGTTGCAACTATTATAAATGATATAGTTATGCACAAATCGTGCAAAAATACTAGGATGGAGATAAAACTGAATAAACAACAGCCAATAGAACAATGCATATTCTAGTTCTACTTGAGATCTCAATGTGTTGTTTTATGCATGATATTCATATGAGACTTTGTGTACGTATAAAAGAGATGGAGGCAAAATCAATGCAACTACTTCCAAAAAACTGGTGTGTGGGTCATAACCAACTCATGATACCCAATAGCCCAAGAATACTAGGATGGAGATAAAACTGAATAAACAGCAACCAATAGAACAATGCATATTCTAGTTCTACTTGAGATCTCAATGTGTCGTTGTATGCATGATATTCATTCGAGACTTTGTGGTGTGTGGGTGGGGGGGAATAAAAAAATAAATGACAGATCGCATAATATATGCAATTGCAGATCGAACATGATAAGCTATAGGCTTTGATTTTGAATCATACATTGAAAAGATCCATAACATCTATTCAAGTGCACTGGTGCATTGGATACAAGGCAATGCTTCCCTAGTTTCACTCATTGCCATGTAGTCTTTTCCATACAATTCAATATAATCCAAAAAAGAGAAAGGAGCTTCATGCTTCTCTGAGAACAAGCTTCTATAAAACTCAAAGGGGTATGAAATTCAATCAGTGAGGTATAAGAACTACACAATGTCTCTAGTATGGACATATCACGGTAAGGTATGAACTACAATAACAAACAGATAATTTGACTACCCTCACTTACGAGCTAACCTAATTGTACATCACTTTAACAAAATGATCAACCAAATTTTGGAAAGAAAAAACTGCACATCATCTAACAATTTGATACAGTAAAAGTCAACAAATTAAGCAATACCGATCAGATAAATATCTCAGAAACCACCCTGCCGAGCAAGATCGAATTGAGCCAATACAACCTCCGCAGCTTTCAGAGTCCGGTCAATATTCTCATGAGCTTTCCTTATAGAATGAGTCCTAATCTGCAAAAACCCAAATTCAGCAAATCAAAAACAGAAGAACAGGTCAAAATGCGCAAACAAATCAAACCCATATTTCCTTAGATCAAATAGTTACTTTCCGATCCGCTGATCAGTTACAGAAAAAATGGAACGCAAAGAAACCAAGCAAAACCCCGAGAACCCTCTGAAGTTGACTGAATCGCAAAAGTTGGTAAAGTAGAAGAAGATGACCTGAGTAGGACGCATGGCGGTCTCGAGGGCGGAGAGGCGGGGGTCGAAGGAACCGCGAATGGGGCCGACTTTGTTG
>JAYMTA010005812.1:0-11025 GCA_036897625.1 Pelargonium cotyledonis | reverse complement strand
TTTTCAATATGCATTTTTCGAGTTTTTTTATCAGCAGGAATTTATTAATTGAGCCATTTTGCTTTTTCTTTTAGTTTTGTTAAATTGTTTTGTACATATGTTGTGCCGATCCCCATTGATTTGGTCAAGTTTAATCTTGAATTTTTTGGATTTCAGGTTTATAAGTTACCTACAGACAGGATCTATGCAACCTATTTTGGTGGTGATGCTAAAGCTGGTTTAGATCCTGATAATGAAGCTAGAGATATATGGCTCAAGTTCTTACCATCTGAACGTGTGCTGCCGTTTGGTTGTAAAGTATGTTATCCTCTTTGTTGCAGAGATTTATGACTATGAAGCTTCTTTTTGCCCATGATTATCTTAGGCATGTATGATTTATCTATGTTGATTTATTATTATTATTATTATTATTATTATTATTATTTTATTTTTTTTGTGTGATGATAAAAAAAGTTATTGTGATTTACGGAATATCTATGAAAATATGAAAAGGATTAATTGTTGCCATTGATATTTAATATAAATGATATATAAACTTTGCTGTGTAAAGACATAGATTTGTCATCTATTATCCATATGCGCTCATTTCTCACTTCTATTTGTTTTCATATCCATATGTATGACTTAATACAACTTCCCTTTCATGAGAAATGATCAAAAGAAATATATGATTAACTCAGGAAACAGTTTATGAATATTTATTTTATCCTTCATTCGACAATTTAGATAGGTGCAATTGTATGGTTAGTTGTTGTTCTTAACTCCATGTGATGTTATTTTAATGGTTGCTTTTGCTATACCATTTACGTCCTTTGACATATTTTGCAAACCAATAATGAGTAAGAAGGATGATGGAGCTTGATAGTTCGTAATTGTGAAGGTTTCAGCCATATAATAAACATTTGTCCACCTCTCAGATGAAAGAGACACAGCCTCATAGTACTTTTTCAGTCACCATTTTATTGATATAAAGAGCATTTGATGCAGTAGAAAGTTGGAACCATTGTCGCCAAGCTTTAAAGTTCATACGCGCTCTTATTTCATTAGCATTAATGTATCATATCCTAGATGCAAAGAGAAGAGTAAGCTAGATATTGTGAAGGGGATTCTGTGGAGATGAATAACTGTTTTGCATATGCCCATGTTTTGTTTTCTCTCTTCTTTTTGCCCCTTTTTTTATTGATACTTTGGATACATATGAGTCCATAGTTTTCTCAGGCTTTACCTTTCTACAAATTCCTGTGAAGATATAGCATGCTTAACTATTCCATCTAATTGGTCTGAATGTTTTTGGAATAGGACAATTTTTGGGAGATGGGGGATACTGGTCCCTGTGGACCTTGCACGGAGATTCATTTTGATAGAATCGGTAATCGCGATGCTGCATCATTGGTCAATAATGACGATCCTACCTGCATTGAGATATGGAATCTTGTATTTATTCAGGTACATTTTTACTTTAACATCTTACGACATTATTTTGATGCGAGGTCAGAGGTGTTTCGGTGTGTTGATCTGTAATACCTTTATATTGTTCTAGATTTGGCCATGCTAAATTGCTGATGTGTGGTATTTTTATAATCTAAATATAGATTGACATACTGAAGTTGATGATTTATTGATTTTTTAGAAATTGATTTGACAAAAGATTGTTCGATTACTCTCTATACAGTTCAACAGGGAAACTGATGGATCCTTGAAACCTCTACCTGCTAAACACGTCGATACTGGAATGGGATTTGAAAGACTAACATCTATACTTCAAAACAAGATGAGCAATTATGATACTGATGTGTTCATGCCTATCTTTGATGCTATCCAGCAGGTATAATTGTGATGCAAAATGATTTTGTTTATTTATTTTTTTGGTTTAGGTGTGTCTCATGTGGATTTCTAAAAATTTGCACTTTGTCATTTGGATTTTGTTTTCAATTACATTTAATCATTAAGAATACTATATTCTTGATATTTCTCTCGTTGTAAAAATGTGTTTGTAGGCGACAGGAGCTCGACCTTATTCTGGAAAAGTTGGACCGGAAGATGCTGATAGAGTTGACATGGCATACAGGGTTGTTGGTGATCACATTAGAACTCTCTCATTTGCCATTGCTGATGGTTCTTGTCCAGGTAGAGTATTTGAGGCCAAAAACTTTTTTTTTTTTTTTTTTTTATCTTCTGTGTTATCCTATTGTTCTTGTAATTGAGGTCGGTAGTTCATTCAAATGTAGCAGAAGCTTTTTCGGGTTGATATGCTTGCGCACTATTGATTGACTAAATAAATTTGCACTGGGCAATTCAGATGGTCATCAAGACTATAGGGTTATTAAGCCTTTGACTTCTTGGATGCTTCATATCAAATCTAGCATACATGATACTCGCTTGTTTGTAACTTGACTTCTTGTATTAAGATTGTATAGGATGTTGGTTCGTTAGTAATTTGACTTCTTGATTAAGAATATATGGGCATATGTTTAGCATGGGAATAAAATAGCACTTGCCCCCTCCTAGTTTTCCTATAGTAAGAAATTTTTTGAAAGCAAAAGTTAGTTTCCACCTCCAGTGAACCCTGAAGGGAAGTTAGTAAGGTTTATCAATTTGGATAGTTACTTATTTTGTAAACTTTAGAAAACATTTAGAAAAAAGAGAGCAAGTTGTCAACTTCAATGGATGGAGGTTGATAAGGTTAATTATATGTAAGTGATTATTTCTTCAAAGTTCTATGTTCTGCAGATTCTCTATCTAGTTTCTTGTACATTTCTGTTTTCCGCTAGCAACATGTGACCATTTGTTTTGCTGTGCAGGCAATGAGGGTCGTGAATATGTTTTGAGGCGTATTCTTCGTCGAGCTGTTCGGTATGGAACCGAAGTCCTAAAAGCAGAATCAGGATTTTTCAATGGGTAGGAATCGTAAATGTGCCTTTTCATGTTTTTGTTTTGGTATCGATTAGGATTTTCGTGCAATTCTATCTAAAGGTTCCTTTTGAATTCTAAAATCAAATACTGTTGTTTTGTATCTTTGTTTCTTATTAATATATTACAATTGTGCTAAACCCAGGCTCGTGAGTGTTGCTGTGAAAGTGATGGGTGATGTTTTTCCTGAGTTAAAGCAACACGAAGTGCGAATTAGGGACATACTTGCTGAAGAGGAAGCCAGTTTTGGGAAAACTTTGCATAAGGTAAACAAGAATATTCTATTGTGGCTACTTTTTTATTTTATGCCAGTATTGGCGATTCCTATGTGTGTCATAGCTCTGTGGGTCTCTGCTTAAATGAGTCACGTGTTTATGTATTATTGTTTTTGTGCAACAACCTGACTGGAAATTGAACTTTTCTCCAGGGGATTGAGAAATTTAAGAAGGCTGCTCAGGATGTTAAGGGGAACATATTGAGTGGGCAGGTTATGATATTTCTAATCTCTTTCCTTTTTAAGTTGTGGCCATGTGTTCATGTTTTATGCTGCCTGCACATTTGATTTTATAAAGCTTGCACACCACCAGAATATGTTTCGTTTTCATCTTTTTGCATTCAGTTGTCACGGTATTATAACACACTTGTAGAGGTTTAGAAGTAGTTTTCACCAACTTTGAATAATTTGCTTTTCTTGAATTGTAGTTCTCTTCAGTTGGCTTTTGTGTTTGCTGTCTTGTGTGCATCTTGTACACCCTCCCTTGAAATAATGATATGACTAGTACATATTTATGCTGTTATGCAATGCTCAAGTAATTTGTTCTCGATGATTTGATCATTCAGAACATAGGTAAATATCAATGCAGAGTTATTTTTTGTGTCGGTTATCCATGCTCTGTGCTTGTAATCCTTATAAACTATCACAATATTCTGTATTCATCCACCAATATTACTAGAATGGTGGCTATGGTATAGCACAATGTCTAACAGACTCACTGTGACAATTCTAATTGGGAACAGCTTGTATTAAATACTGTCACAAAGTTTAAATATTTATTCATCTACGTAGATCAATCTTTCAGATTTGTTCTATCTTTATGGTTCTAACTCTTTGTGGGTTGCAGGATGCATTTGTCTTGTGGGATACATATGGGTTTCCATTAGATTTGACCCAGGTATATGAAGTGCTTTGTTTTATTTTGTTTGTCAACTACATAATCTCGTGTTTGGATTCTGAATAATTTATCCCAACCAGCTGATGGCGGAAGAAAAAGGATTGCTAGTTGATGTTGAGGGTTTCAATAGTGCCATGGATGAGGCGAGGGAAAGATCAAGGAATGCTCAAAACAAGGTATATGTACTATCTTTGTTTCTTTTTTATACACACCAGTACAATACCCTTATACTGTATTTGTTTAAAATTGTCTTCCCTTACATTTTAAATGTAGTGAAAAAAATAACATTAAGAATTATACTGTAACTGAAAATAGAAAATTACTGGAGACGTGAAATTTATCTTAATTAGAACTTAGAAGTGGTTGTACGTACTATTCACCTTTATGTTAATTTCAATTCATATAGCAAGCTGGTGGTGCCATTGTCATGGGTGCTGAGGCTACCTCAACGTTGCACAAGAGGGGAATTGTTGCAACAGATGATAAATTCAAATTTATTTGGTTCCAGGTTAGTATATATGCTTGTTACCATAGTTGATCAACAGAATTGCGATCGATTGTTTACTTTTTTGTCTCTCTGCTTTGTAATAAGATGTGTTATATGGAAATTTTGAAATGTTTTCAACTATATCAGGCCCACGAAAGTGTAATAAAGGCTATCTACACTGGCTCTGAGTTCTTGGAAAGTGCTAATGCTGGGGATGAGGTTGGTATTGTTCTGGAATCTACAAGTTTCTATGCGGAGCAAGGTGGACAGGTATATTACATCTAAGTTTTAAAACTAAAGCTGGCTATGTATGCTTGTTGTAGTCCGTGCGATGTACTTGATTGATTCAGTTTCTATTTGACAACCTGTTTGAACCAAGCAATGTAGGATAAATGGGTTACAAATGGCTTGAATTTCTTAACTTCAGAAGAAAGCTGCTTTTTAGGATTAATGTCAATTGAATTATTGGTTGAGTTGCATAGGTATGCCATACCTTTAGGCTCATGTTTGTTGTATATAATATATATGGCTCAAAATGTTGGGCTGTTAAGAGTATTCAAATCCGTAAGATGGATATAGTATGGATGGGAATCCTTTATGTTGATGACTATTAGCACTGGAGGAAGGATGGGATAAGAACAAAGCTATTCCAGCAATATTGGCGGTTGCTTTGTAGATAAGGTGAGGTATAATTATTTAGAGGTTGTTTGGGCATAGTGCAACAAAGGATGCTAATAACCTGGTTCAGAAATTTTTGTTTTTCATTAGGAGACAAAAATCAAGAGGGAGACCAGTGTTAATATGGAAAAAATAGGTAGACCGATAGATACCGTGATGGAAGAATTGATAAAGTATGTTGTCTAGATTCGATAGAGTAAAGAGTGAGAACATATGTGGAGGATCCCATGTAGAGGTAGCCTAACCCAATCTTGATTCTGACAAGGTTTTTGGTTGATGAGCTACTGAAACAGAATACACTGCTATTTAAGTTGGTGTAATTTATATTTGTCGTAGATGGGAACATTACCTTGGATATCTCTACTATTTTCTTTTACAAATGTCGAACATACTATGTGACATTAGTAGAAGTCAAGTACTTCTATTTCTATTTATATCTTTGTTTGCAATTTTAATTTACAATGTTTTACAGTTAATACATTTGTCCAGCTATAATAGTTTTGACTTATTACGGAAAGTTTCTCAAGATGTATTAGTATTATTATGGTCCAGGTCGGCAATTAAACTATAGAGCGAATAATCATCTGTTCAACTATGATAATTATGGTCTACCTAAAATATTTTTCTAATGTTTATATCAATGACCTGCTTTGAAGGATAAAGGGGCATTTGGACTGTTGAAATGTATATATTATCATAAAGTATGTTGATTCCTCAGAAGTTGTTTGTGTATGTGCCTAACATGTTCTTAACGGGTATAGATTTTTGATACTGGGTCACTTGAAGGTCCATGTGGCTCTTTCCAAGTGTCTAATGTTCAAATTTATGGAGGATTTGTTCTTCATGTTGGCTCATTTACTAAAGATGCTGGGCGATTTTCTGTGGGTGATAAAGTACTCTGTAAGGTAAATTCAGCAATTTATACCATTCTCTTGTTAGTTTTTTTTATAATATAAATAATTTTAATTTATTTTACTTCATGCAACACTTCTCATTGCTCTCTAGCTTGTATAGGTTGATTATGACAGGCGGAAGCTCATTGCCCCAAACCATACCTGCACACATATGTTGAACTTTGCTCTTAGGGTATGACCGAATGCCAAAGTATATAAAGTTGAAAATTCCTTTGAAGAGTTTGTATGTGTGGTTTTCAATTATCTTAATATGCATGCAGGAAGTACTTGGAAATCACGTTGATCAGAAGGGATCCATCGTTCTTCCTGAGAAATTAAGATATGATTTCTCTCATGGTAAGCTTTACTGTATAAGACCATTTTTTTTTGTTGCAGAACTTTGCTAATATGCTATTGAAATTTAATTAGGCAAGCCGGTTAGTCCCGACCATCTGAGAAGAATTGAATCAATTGTGAACGAGCAAATAAAAGCTGAATTAGGTGTATTTGCAAAGGAGGCCACCCTTGCTGAAGCCAAACGCATCAATGGATTACGAGCTGTTTTTGGAGAAGTAAGCTGCATCAGTTGTCAACTTTTGTTTCTGAATAATTCATACTGCATAAAAGCAATCCTTTTTTAAATATTTTCTCAACAACTTGTGCAGGTTTATCCTGACCCAGTTAGAGTTGTAGCTATTGGCCGGGATGTGGGGGAACTCCTGACTGATCCAGAAAATGAAGAATGGTTATCAATCTCAGCAGAACTATGTGGAGGTGAATGTCTTGTTACATTGTTTTGAAGGGTTCACAATTGGATTTTGACTGAATTATGTTTGAAGTTTGATCTATTGGTAATATCTTATGTCTAGGAACTCATATATCAAATACACGGGAAGCCAAGGCGTTTGCTCTTTTATCAGAGGAGGGAATTGCTAAAGGAGTCCGAAGGATAACTGCTGTCACAACTGAAAGTGCTTTTAAGGCAATAGAGTTAGCACGCTCAATTGAGGATGAAGTTGACAGTGCATCCAAGATAGATGGAAGCCTGCTGGAAAAGGTTTATTTTCTTTTTCTTCCCACTAACAACTTTTAATTTATGGGGACATCTTTGTACCAGAACCTTTGTTCCGCTATAAATTTCTGAATTATCACTGTTCTTTCTTGGCGAGTATCCTTGTGAAAATATTTTCTGGTTTATCATCCAAGCTTTCAAACTACCAGCTTGCCAATATTTGATGTGTGGACAAATACATTGGTTCCGTCTATAATTCAATAGGCATGTTGATGTAGGCTAAAAGTAATATTGGTTCTCAGTTTCAGTGGTATTGAGGAAATATTTAGTAACCGTATCTTCACCATTTTCCATGCATGTCAAGGAGTTCTTTACGAATTTGAAAAAAAAAACGTTGATATTATTTTTATTCTTCAGTATTTGCCTAAAATTCAATTAATGGCATCTAGACATTTGGCCAGAGTTTTGGGAAGTTAGCTTTTGAAATACATGCCATTTTCCTTTATGTAGTCACCTTCACAATTATTGTTATAGAATTTAGCTTCTTTTGCATTTCCTAACTGGATACTTTGGAATTTGCTCATGTCGATGGTATCTCTGTCTCTTGTGCAATTCTGCAAATTGCAAAAAGATATTTTCTACGAACATACTTCTAGTTGAATATTTGCTTCTCTTGTAAACAGAAAGTGGCTTCTTTGAAAAATCGTGTGGACTCAGCACCTATTCCAGCAGCCAAGAAAGCTGATATCAGGAAAAAGATTGATTTGCTTCAGGTAATGCTGGGCTAATGTAGATACTTACCTCATTAGTCATTGCACTGCTCTCTTTGTTTCTTGTTATCGTTGTCATTTGTTTGTTTGATTGAAACTGTTGCAACAGAATCAAGTGAAGAAGGCACAGAAGAAGATTGCTGAAGAAAATATGCAGAAAGCTGTGAAGGTTGCAAAGGAGATGGCCGATGTTGCTGCTTCAAATGGGAAGGCCTTCTGCATATCCCATGTTGATGTTGGTTTGGATGCAGCTGCAGTGCGTGAAGCAGTTTTGAAAGTTATAGAGCATAAGGTTTATCTTTAAAAAATGATCCTTGTTTAAAGTTTGAATTTGGGCAACGAGGGTATACATGTACTTGTTATCTGTATTTACAAGTAAGTGGTTGGTGGATGAACAGGGGATATCAGTTATGGTGTTCAGTACAGATGAAAGTACAAATAAGGCTGTTGTATGTGCTGGTGTTCCAGAGAAAGGTGACAAGTGCAAGCTGTTGGAAGTTTCAGAGTGGTTGACTGCAGCTTTAGGGCCTTTGAAAGGCAGGTGCGGTAAAGGGAAAGGCGGTCTTGCTACAGGCCAGGTTAGTGCTTTTCACGGTTCGGGTCAATGTCTATGAGTTTTTCATTTTATTTTCTTATAATCATTTATCTAATACTCCATCCGTCCCAAAATAAGTGTCATTTCTATTTTGAGAAAAATTAAGTTAAGTGTTGTATATTAACTTATTATAGGGACATATGTTGATAATTCATGCATAATTAACTCCTAAAAACTGAAACATGACACTTATTTTGGGATGGATGGAGTATTATACTATATTTAATGGCTGGATTTTTCTTCTTCTGTAAACTGCTTCCTATATTGTGAGCAATGCAGTTCAGTTGTACCAGTTATTTGGATAAATAGAAATGGTGATTAAGATTCATAATTGACTTTGTGATTTTAAGGGATGGATAGAAGTGTGGGTTTTGAACTGTCCGTTTTTCTTTTTCTTTTTCCTTCTGGGTTAACATTTAAAGGAAAGTCTGGAACTGATGGTTATAAATAGGCAGTAAAGTAGAGATCATTTGCTAATTTGTGTATATATGAGTGAATGCAGGGAACAGATGCCTTGCAGTTGAAGGAAGCCATGGATCTAGCAACAACATTTGCTTCCATGAAATTGAAAGAGTGATCAAGTGCATTAGGAGAAGCTAAAGCTACTAAAAAGAAGATATTTGAAGATTGGTATTATGCAGATGGAGTTGACAAATTCTTACTGAATTGAGTAATACATTGGCTAATATATTCTCTATTTGTATTTTCGCTATTGCTATCATAACTATAGTATTCTAAATGGAGATTAAAAATGTTTCACGCCCTTAAATTCTTGACGAGAAACTCATATTTTGATATCGTACCTTTAATTTTTCTTTTTAACACATGAAGCGACTTCATTAAGTTCTCTGTTGCCGTATATTTGCTCTTATATTCTCAACGCTCCGTGATAAGGAATGTGACCAAAATTCAAGTGAAACAGCATATTATTTTAAAAAAAAAATCACAAATATTTCCTGATAATGAGAATAATCTTTTCCTAAAAAAGCAATGTGAATAATCTGAAAATTTTAGTAGTAAACAATTTTGTTACTTGAAGCAAATAGCAATTACTGAAACAAACAATATTTTCAAGAAATGAACACAAAAATGATAATGATAATGAGTTTTGTCATTTAATCCAAATGCTGCCATAATTTGAAGCACATTAATTAGTGGCGGGTTTATAAAAAAGAGGAGACAAATCTTCAGTGTCTCCGCGGATCACTGATTCCATGTGGCCACTCACTGCCCTCTGTTCCAAGAAACCATTAAACATTCATTTCCAATACAGAGCTTCCTCTGCAATTTGCAATTTTTAAATTACATTTATATGAATTACTGATAAGTATTTTCTTTTACTAAAAATGTATAGTTAAAATTACAATGTAAATATTATAATAAAAAAATGTTCAGTGGTCAATTGTTAAACCTTTTGAGTTGGTAACGAAGAATCTTGATGGCTGCTGCTGGAGAGAGCAACGAAAGTGCGGATGCAAACACCAGGGAAGAAGATGACTTGTTGGCTAGGTCAACGAAGAAGGCGAAGCAAAACAAGGTAGAGGATACGGCCATGGTGGAGAAGGAGAGCCATGGTGGGAGTGGCGTCCAGGAGATCTCCATGCAAGATGCTCCGGCAGAGGACTTACCACCCCATCCAGATGATAACTCTAGGCTTTCCTTCAAGGAAAAGCTCATGATCTTTGAGAAGAGAAAAAAGGAGAGACGAAAAGATCTAAGTTTGCGGTATCCGGTGGAAGATCCTCTTCAACACTTCTCACTGAATGGTGAACCGACATTCACAATCCCGACCAGACGTAAGGAGAAATTGACCGGGGGGTGGAAAGATTGTTTAATCATTAAGTTGTTAGGTTGCAATCTAGGATGGCGGACAATGACGGAACGGACTGCAAAGCTTTGGACTCCCCATGGGGATTACGATTTGATTCCTATGGCTGAGGGATATTACGCGGCACGCTTCCAGTTATTCCAAGATTACGAACATGTGATGGAGGAGGGTCTTTGGATGATCTTTGGCTATTATTTAACGGTGAGGCCGTGGATCCCATACTTCATACCATCTTGTGATACCATTGATAAGACTCTAGTTTGGGTTCGTTTCCCGGGGCTTCCCTTGAATTTCTATGATGAAGATACGTTGTTGGATGCGACAAAGGGGATAGGTAGGCCGATCAAAGTTGATGTTAGCACGAGGTTGGCATCAAGAGGACATTTTGCTCGTGTTTGCGTGGAGGTTGATTTGAGTAAGCCATTAGTGCCCATAATTAACTGGGATGGGGTGTGGCAACCTGTTGCCTATGAGGGGTTGCAAATGGTGTGCTTCTTATGTGGAAGAGCTGAACATCGGGAGCCAGACTGCACTTTTGGCACAACAAAGTTGGTCATTCTGGTGAGTACTTATCAAGGACAGAAGACACAACAGACGACTGTCCAGAATGCGCCGACTGCTCCAGCAGCACAGGCGGCGGCGGCGGCTGGGGCAGGAGGTCCCGGCCCCCAGGCTGCAAG
>JAYMTA010005811.1:0-11026 GCA_036897625.1 Pelargonium cotyledonis | reverse complement strand
CCCCCCCCCCGTAAAATCTCACCAGGCCGCCGAGAAGTCCTGCCATAAAGCTGAAGGTGATGGAGGATCGCAGAAATGTCTCCCCCATCTTCTACCCCTCTGGTAAGCTAGCTCCCCATGTTGGAAAGCTAGCTCGTCCCTCTAAAAGTCCAGCTCGCCTTTTTGAAAGGTGAGCTCCTCCCTCTAGTAAGCTAGCTCCCCATATATGTGAGCATACTTGGCATCGTGGTATGCCATATACTCAGCTTAGGACCACGAAGGTCCTGACATAAGGGGCTCCGGAGATGGCGGCTCCATAACAGGTCTGAACGCTTCTGCATCCTCCTACTCCTCCTTGTACTGCTCAGCCTCATCCACCAGAGCATTAGCATCGAGCAAGTTTGGGTGGAGCGTGAAATGGCTCTTCCTACGAAGCAAGATGCCTAGGCTTGCAAGTACGGGTTTATCCATCAGCGCCACATGAGGATAGTCGACCGGGATACGTGTGGTATTATCTGGGTCAAACCCGTATTGTGATGCAATGACAATGATTAATCCTCCACACACAATCGGGCCCTTCGAACGAGCCTGATCCTCTAGGAACCTCTCTACGAGAAGAGAAGCGAACGGGAATGTCGCTTACTTCTCATAGTGAAGAAAGATGTCCACCTCTTTGAGGGACAATGGACCACTCTCATTACTCCTATTTACGGTGCATGTAAAGAGCTTTTGGAGGTTCCGATATGCCTAGTTGGACATCCGGCTCGATTGGTGTTCCAGCCATAAAACACCTCATTCGGGGGGTCGTCCCTCTTTATTTCATGGGTCACTCCGGAAACCCAAAACGATACCATGTCAAACACTTTCATATACTCGAAGGATGCAAGGAACTCAAGTATGATTTCCCGATACGTGTGGGCCTTCAACATGAGTAGCCCGGACCACCCGAGGGTGGTGGGAATCGTGGTCATTTTGGCCTCTACACCTAGTAATTGCATTACCTTGGAGTCGACAAATTGACTAGGCAAGACAATGCAGCGTTGCAAACGTTCAAATCTACCCTATGTATAGGATTATCAGAAAAATTAATTGGAGGGTAGGGAATGAGACCGAGTACCTGAGGCTCTTGAGATACTGGAGGTGCTCCCGATTGACCACGTCCAACTATGGTCTTCCTCTTTTGAATCTGAGAACCGCTGGCGTCCATGGAAAAAGTCAGAAAATGGCTTCTTTTTTGCTGGACACGACCTATGACACAGTCTAGATGGGGTCATGTTGCTCTATTCACACAAGAACAAGAACATATCGTGTACAATCCACACAGTTCGTGCGCTGACGTGGCCGGTGGAAGAGGTTAGGGTTTTGGCTTGTGGTGGTTTCAGTGGTCGATGGGGGATGGTCAGAGATATGGGGTGTGGTGATCGGTGATTGGAGATAGATCTGAGACAGAATGTGGTGGTCGCAGATCTTGGTTTGGTGTTCTGTGTTGTCAAATTTTGATGTGGGTGCTAGGGAAGTTGACGGATGTGGGTTCGTTGAAGGTCGATGAAGGTGTGCTTGGCCTTAGGTTGGACAGAGATGACCGGAGGTGGAGATCAGACACGATGAGCACAGCGACTATGGAGAAACAGCGACGACGGCCGGAGCTGGGTGATCAGAGATGAGTGTCGAGAGTGTCGATGAAGCTGGGCACGGATTGTGTCGAATGCTGCTAGTGAAATTAAGGTTGACAAAACTCTATTTTTTCAGACTTTTCCTTTTATACTTTAGACAACACGACCCAAGTTGGGTCGTGTTGCAGACCGTGCCCCAACTCGTGTTACCTTTCGATGATAGATCCAATTTTTTAAGACACGCCCCATGCCCTGTGTTGCAGGTCGTCCCGCTGGTCGTTTCCTATAGGTAGATCTGAAATTCACCAATTAAATCCACTCGACACGACCTCTAACACGGATTGTGGGTCATGTTGTAGGTCATGTAACTTTTTGAATAGAGTTCTAAATCATTGAGGACGACTCATATAGGTTGTGCTGAGGATTGTATTGCAGACCGTGTCACCTTCAATCTATCAACACCGCCTGGACGACTGTGTCGCACACTATGTCGTGGGTCATGCTGCATATGCATAATAGAACATCGACGAACACGGCCCACGACACGACCCACGTAGGCCCTATCCTACCTTCTGTCACACCAAAATACTACAACATGTATTTTGACACTCAAACAAACCATTAACGCATCGAGTGGGATGAAATTAATGCATTATAAGGGGTAATATTACCTAATAAAACTAAAATAAAAGTCAAACTAAAGTGAAATCATAGTATACATGTTAGGTTGCCTCCCAACAAGCGCGCTTGTTTAACGTCGTTGGCTCGACGTGTGATGCCTCATTGAGGCTCAAGAGAGGACTTTAAGATTCCTCATTGATCAACCGACATATCAATTTCTTGAAGTTGGTGATCCCTTACTAGGCGCGTGGAAGACCCGCCATTAGAAATCAAAACGGAACCATTAGTTAATACATTTTTTACCTCAAATGGTCTTGTCCACCTTGGCTTACTTTGAAGGAGTAAACACGCTCGCCTAGAGCACTCGAGCAACACTTTCTCCCACACACTTATTTTTGGACTCTGGGTTGATGTAGAGGCCAAGCCATCCTTCTTCTGCTTAGGGTGAGGAAAAGGAGGCTTAATATCCTCATGCCCTTGAGAGACTGCCAAAGTGTACTCCTTCTTTTTCAGCTTCTGAAGTGTCTTGCTTAAGTCAACTTCGGCTTGCTCCCCACATATGTCCAATGACAGCACCCCAGCCTTGACATCAATTTTCATACCCATAGTGGCTAGGAATGGTCGTCCATGGATTAACGGAACTTGTACATCCTCGTCCATATCCAATATCACAAAGTCATAAAGAACCAAAAACTTATCAATCTGTACCATTATGTTTTCTACTACTCCTTTTGGAAATTTTGTTGATCGGTCAGCCAACTAGAGTTGTATGCATGTAGGTTCCATTCCTTTGAGACCCAGTTTATTGTATATGGAGCGTGACATCAGACTAAAACTTGCCCCAAATCACATAGAGCATTCCCAAAATTGTTGTCCCTAAAGGTGCCTGGGATGGAGAAGCTCTAAGGTTCTTGCAATTTCTTTAGGAGGAGCTTCTGAATCACTACATTGCAACTTTCGGTCAGATTTACTTGCTCCCCATTTGTTAATTTCTTTTTATTAGCTAAAAAGGTCTTCATAAATTTCATATATTGGGGCATCTAAGCGAGTACATCTGTCAATGAGAGATTCACGTGTAGCTCTTTGATTATCATGATAAACTTTTTGTACTTTGCTTCCATCTTGTTACTCTTCATCCTGTGAGGGAAAGAGGCTTGTGCGGCAGTGGTATCTAGCATGGGTCGCTCTTCTTGTACTTCTTCCTTTTCCTCCAATAAATTTCTAGCGGCCATGACTTTAGCTTTCTGCTCCTGTGACACCTCATCTTTATTCTCAAAATTTCTTAATTCTCTCCCACTTCTCAAAACCAATGCATCGAGGTGCTCTTTAGTATTCACTATTGGTTGACTTAGCAACGCTTCTTGTTGTCCCATAGTAAGACTGTATGTCAGTTTCCCCACTTGAACCTCTAAATTTTTCTTAGATGCGAGCACTTGAATCATCGCATTCTCTAGTTTTTTTGAACCTCCAATTTGATGTAGACTCCAATGAGTCGATCTTCTCCATAGTGGCCTTAGCAAACTTATTCAGAGTCACTTCCCAATCCTGAATTTGTCTAGCAAGCGATTGATTCTGAGTGAGATATGGTGCTTGCCTCTGATTCAAATTTCTTTGCCCTTGGTTGGCTTGCTGACTCCATGAAGCATTACTATTGCTTGTATTGTAGGGATGTCTATAGTTCACATAATTCATATCCTCGGTCTCAGGGCATTCTGAACAATTATGAGGACCCCCACACATCAGACAAGTCACTCTTTGACTCTATTGTCTCGGGGTTGTTTGAGCTTTCTCTAACTACTTCCTCAACCCTTCTATTTCAGCTTAGAGTTTGGTGATTGGGTCAAATTCATGCATACCTCCCCTTTGTGATGATGCACTTCGATTGGTTCCTCGTATGGTGGGGAGGATGTGCACATTCAGTCAAGATGGTCCCAAGCTTCCTATGGTGTCATCTCTATAAATTTCCTTTATGATGAAGCATGGATTTGATCGTACCCAGCTTCATTTAAATTGATGTAGAAAATACTGACAAGCTGGGGTAGAGAAGTTCCATGGTGCGGGCACTTGCATTGGAGATCAGAAAACATCTCCCACGCTTTGTATAAAGACTCTCCATCTTCCTAGTAAAAAGCATGTAATCTTCATGGAGCTTATGGAAAATATCTATCCAAGAATAAACACATTAGTTGTTCCCATGTGGCATAAGATCTAGGTGGCAACCGTTCTCACCATTCTCTTGCCTTACCAGTAAGAGAGAAAGGAAACAATTGACACCTAACCTCATCCTCAGGGACATCTCGATACCGAATGGTATCAATATAAGTTACAAATGCGCTCAAGTGTCTGTGTGCATCTTTAGTGTCCAGTTCCCCAAAGAAAGGGTCTGTGGACACCAATTGTATATATCATGGGCTTTATCTCAAAATTGAACTTTCTCTGATGTTAAGGTGCATAATGTGAATACGTCCTATTTGTGAGTGGACGTAGAATATCATGGAGAGTCTCTTTTCTCTCTACCACATTCTCAATATTGTTCCCGTTATCTTGAGGAACAAAGATTCTACCACCACCAGCGGTGGTGTTTTCAGGCTCTTCATGATCATTCTCATACATGTTGAGAGCCTTGATGTCTTTCTAACCTTGTTCTTTAGCTTTGCGAGTTTTATTTCGCTGATGAAGAGTTCGAGCAAATTCTGGATCGAATACGAGTATTGGACTGTTACTTCTTCTAGTCATAAACCAAAAGAATTTTTTATTCGAAAGGAAAAAACAAGAACAAAAATAAATTAACTAAAAAGAAAAGTAAAATCTAAACTAAAAATAAAAATAAAATAAAACAAAAGCTACGAACTCCGGGATTGACTTATTGTCTTCCTTGACAACGATGCCAATTTGACGTCGGTTAAATAGTGATAAAAATTGGGTTGTTGAACCATAGAGAAGGAAAAGCCAACTGACCGAAAGTAGCAACTCAAAAAGTAAAGATTTAGGATTTTAAGTGAGGAAATAGTTTTTCAAAACGTAAAATAAGTGAACTTGGAAAATTGTTAGGAATTTATCAATGAGAAAGTAGTCCAAGAATATGGGGTTCACAAATTGCATCAAGGTTTAGGGTTACATGTATGAATTAAGGGTGTGCAATCGATTCTACGCGAGCTATGCAAACTCTCTCTCAAGGAGAGTGCAAGTCTCAATCTGTGCTAAACCTAATTGATCCCTCAAAGAAGGTTTAGAACTAGACAGACCGATAGAATGAATCTTACTGCCTCATACTAGGGTTAATCTCTATGTCTAGGCAATTATCTAGTGTGTTTGATTGATAGGATCCAGGCAATGTATCATATCTCTCGGGGCTAATTCGTTGTCCTAAGGGCGAGATATTTAATCTCTTTTTAATACAAGCAGTATGAATATATCAATCAACGAACTACAATTATCCTTCATGCAAAAACCCTAATTCTCTCTAGCAATTGGTTATACCACTCATTCTTAGATCAACGGTGTTTAGTAACTCATAATCATGCAACATAAACAAGATTGATAACAAAGATTGCATTCTATAGAGTAAAAGAAATGTTACTCAAATGTTGAATAAATTGTTGATAATCTTCTTCCTCCTTCCAAGAACTATCAGTTAGAATAGAATAGGATCCAAAAATAGTGTTTTTACAGGGCTTAAATACTAAAAAAATAGGAAATAAACTCGGAATTAGACTTTTGGAATCGCTGGACACGACCTGCGGCACGACCTATGCAGGTCGTGTTACCAAATGAATCGACAGGCACGACCAGCGGCACGACCCACGCAGGCCGTATCAGGGGTCGTATTTGGTACACGGTTCTGAAAATCCATCCAGCACGATCCATGCAAGTCACATCGCTGCCCACGTCGCCTCTCGGGTCTTTTTTAAGCTGTCAAAACTCTTCGAAAGTCATGCTCAATCCTTTTAAAGTCCCTAAAACACATATAAAAGGTCTGCAACACACTAAAACACTAAAAAACACATCAAATCTAATAACGTATAATAAGATAAAACATGATAAATCAGAACAAATATAAAATAAAAGCGGGGATAAAACATTATAAATATCAATCCAAATGTGCACGTGTCATGTTCCTTGCTTGGTTTTCCTTCACTCTTGTGGCAGCCTTGCATGGTTGGCTGCTTTGAATAGTATTTCTTGCATGGTTGGCCACTTTGGATAGTGTTCATGTTGATCAACCATTGACATGTAGCCTTTATGATGCCCAACCGGAGGACTGTTTTCACCTCATAGTTGCCTGTTCTTGGCCTAGTCAAGTGTGGGTCGGAGTTCTTTGGTGTTGGTTAACCTCATCGGTTCTGTGAAGTCCTCTTATAATGTCTTTTGTTCATGGTCATTGATAACTCACATTTTGTGCTAGTTATCCGGCACTGTATCATGATTAACTCTCATTGGTTCTTATTAAACCTCATTTTTATTCTTATACTTCATGTGATAAGCTTGATGGGATTTATGAGCATTTTGTATATTTTATTGTGTTTATTGTTATATTTAGCTCATTTTTGATAGATTTTACGCTTGTAGTATTTTTTATGGAGATTTCAGATTGAACAAGTGGAAAGACGCCAAGGAGGGGAGCTCGGGAAAGAGAAAAAACACAAAAGATAGAAGCAGAGCAGTGGGCGCCGCTTCCAGCGCCGCAGCGTCAGCAACGGCACCATGTAGACAGTCCAACTGTGCATCATTTTTATCCAGTCAGCTGAAGTGGCCCAAGTGGCGTGGCACCGTAGCGCCGAGCCTGGCGCCACAGCATCAGCTGAGCTGCTCTATAAATATCCCGTTTTCATTTCATTTTCGGGAGATTAGGTTTTGGGAGCCTCCAGAGCTCTTGTAGATCAGTTTTGACAAAGAAAAACAAAGAAGGAACGTTTGGAGGTGGTGGAGCATCAACGATTGACAACCGTGAAGTGCTCGGGTGGATGTGACAACACCAACATGTCTCTTCACTCTATTTCTTTGTTCAGAGCTGTAAGCATAATTAGTATTCTGTAATTGTTGAACATGTTTATTGTATTTTCACTGAATTCATCTTGTCTATGATTTGAATGATGTTTAATGTCATGAATATGTTTTCATTTACGTTTAATTCACTTTCCAAACATGATTTGTCTATGAATATGTTGGTTGGCTAGTTTAATTGTGTGGATGAGATGTGAAGATTTTTGTTAAAATGTGATTGAAATCATCTATGGAAATGAATGGGTAAATCAGATTAAACTCATGTTTCGATTTTAATGCTTCTAAAAAAATTGGATTTTGTTGAACATAGTAGGAGCTGTACCACCGTTTGGGGACCTGCTCCTACGGATGGAACATAAGGGAGAGTAAGGCCGCTAGCACTAGTCTTTTTAGTGCCGCTTCCTACCAGCGTAATCCCGAACGTTATGATAGGATGGGATTGCGTTGATTTGATTTGACCATGAATTTCCATGGCCGGTCTTCAATCCCGTGTTGACACTGTCATGTCACATCCCAACTAACACACACTCTCTCTCTCTTGTGTTACTTTTTGAAATTTGAATTCTGGATTGCCATCTCATAACTTAATTTTCAAAACTCAAATCTTTGACTTGATTTGGTCAAGGATTTCAAATAATTTCAAAACTCTCAAGATTTATTTAATTTAATTGTCTATTTTAATTCAACAAAGTTTAATTAATTTAATAATTTTAATTAATCACCGACCAAGTCTCTGTGGATACGATAACCCGGACTTAACCGTCCTATTATTACAAGGTTGACTCTGGTATACTTTTCGGACGCTCACTAGTCGTCCATTGTTCGTGGAGGTGCTCGGTTGAGAAAGGCATGGTCCAACATTTGTTCTATCATCTTGTGGTTTATATAGCTGGCCAGAAACTCTCTTGGGTTTGATGATCAATTTCCATCTTCAGAAGCGATTGTATTAAGTATCATGAGTTTCAGCTTTTTGATTTTGCATTTTGTAATTGGCGTGCCTGCCATTAGTTTTTCGTGACTCTTGGCATCGGGATCCCATTTTGTCCCTCCCTTAAGGGTTCTTTTACTTTTATTTGCCATTATGGCTTTTAATAAAAGTACCCCTTGCTGATAAAAAAATCTAACATCAAGTACAATTTATTTACTAAATAGCTAATAACAATAACTAATAGCAATTACTGTAGTAATCACTATTATTCATTGAAAGTACAGTGGAAAAGTATGCATTATATAGTAGTTTTTCTCTCAATGGGTTCTACACTTTTCCGTTAGGGGACATTTTCACAACAAATTTATATACTAACTATCAACTCCATGTTTTTTTATATTGTACTAATGCGGGACATAAAATCTTTATATCACAATTTGTATCTTCTATTATTTTTTGCATACTTGTAAGAGAATTTTTTATATATATAATTCAAGTGAATAAAGTATAAAATGATTATTTCAACCTTCATTATGTAAAAATTGATCAAAATATGATATAATTTTGAACTAAAACATGGTATTTTGAACATTACATATATTTATATAGATGTCAAAAACTCAAATCCTATTAAAATACACAAGAAAATAAAAGCATCAATGTGTGGAAGTTCATGTTAGAAGTCTGAATATTCAACATAGTAAATTGGTTTCAAAATTTTAGTAATTGTAGTAATTGTAGTTAACAAGATAAATTGTTCATGAAAAATTAATTAAATTAACTCAATAGATATACACAGAACGTCATAGCTGCTTCTTCGCTTGAAACCTTAGGCGACAGATCTGAGACGTCTTCTTCTATTCTCATCCGGCGGCTAGGCCGCCAAATTTTTCGCCAATGCTTCAATTCGTATCTTTTTCCTCTCCTTTGCCTACCGTTGTTTCTCAACAAATGAGTCGTCTTCTTCAATTTCTATCGTTTGTAGCTACTGCCGACGCTACTTATAACTCTGATCTCCGCCGCTTGTAGCTTTGGCCTTCGTCGCCTACAGCTCCAGCCTTCGCCGTCTTTACTCTCTCTCACCTGCAATTGTTTTTGTTGAGTTAAACGATGGAAAATCCTAGACCAGCTAACCCTGGACTAGGGTTTTCCTGATCAACATCCTCCAGAACAACTCCAGTTTTTGCCTCCAACCGGGAATAAGAGGTAGGGTTATATGTTTAAAATCTACCATCTAATATCACTGCTTGCTGGCTTTAGGACATTTTCAACAGTCATTATGTGGTTGTCAAGAGTTTTGTGCCTACAAACCCAAATTCAAATAGTCGAAGGTCTTTTTTACCATGTCTAGTAAGAATGAGGCGGCAAGAGTAGTGGGTATTCTCAATTGGATTTCTCTACTCAAAACTTGCCTCCACATTTATTGGGGGAATTAATCCCCAATTTTGGCCCCGTCCACCAATTCCAAGCATGGTCGTTATTCTGATAGGTCGTCTCTGATTGCTGATGCGAGAGTTTTGAGGCTTCGCTCTGACCATGCTCATTCTGGCAACAATCCAAGTGATACTTTTCAGTGCCATATCTCGTCTTCAAAGCTCTTGGTCAATAAGTTTAGATGGAGTGTTCTTTCCGTCTCCCATGATCTGGTTTCGGGAGAGTATTTACAGCATCAAATTGACTCTAAGGGATCTTAATTGGTAACATTCCATTCTCTCGCTCCAAGGGTCTTGTCTTTATCCTTCGAGGATCAAACAATTATGTCATCAATGCAAGTGTCGAATTGGACATGGTTGTCGCATTGGTTTGTTTGTTTTTATGATTGGAATCACATTAAGAAGTAGGGAGGTAGAATTTGTTAGTTCTCGGTCAAATGCTAACCTTTCCATTATTGGTGTTCGAAATTGTTTGTAAGCAAATCTAAGTTTTTTGGTCAATTAATTTGCTTTTAGCCGAACTTGTTATCGGAACTTAACATGGAACAAGATCAATTCCTTGTTTAGACAAATGTCCTTAGCAAATTTTGAAGAGAGGTTGAGGTTTAACAAGGCAACTCCACTTTTATCATTTAATCGAGGAATGTACAGGACCCGATGTGCTTCTAATTCTATTGTTAGTCGTCCATATTTCATCCCCCTTATTACCGGCATTCTCCAAGGTGTCAAGTTCGGGAAGTGTCTCTTCGAGGACAGAGCACATCCCCATTGTGGCAGACAAGATTTCTCCTTTAATTGAGATTAGTCCGATCACAATTGCTAAACCATCTGATTTTAAACTACTCAATCCACAAATGGGACATGATAAAGATATTCACACAACCCCAATCCATGCAAACTATGACCATAAAAGCCCTAAATAACGTTCTAACACTGCCATAAATCACGCTTGTTTAGCCTCCGGTCATATCCAAAGTAGTTCGCAGTCTTTCGAGACTACTATCTCCAGTCGACCTCTTCTTCATCGTGAGCCCCCACTACAACTTGGAAAACTGCATGTCCACTCTCTCCAGGCCAAGTTGCTCCATGTCAAATGCAGAGTTCCTCGACCATCTCTGGTAGTTAGTGGAGATCTCTCTCCTTCTGCCTCTGCTGAAGTATTATGGAATTTTTGTAATGAGCCGAGAACTCAAGCGAAAGGGTCGGATCTGAAGGCTATTGAGCATCTTTGCCACATCCAAGCGGTTTCATCTAAGGATTGATTTTTGTTTCATCTAAGGATTGATATTATAACTTCTCCCTGCTCACATTTTTGCTTGATTTGTTTTCACTTCGACCTTTGGAGTTGCGATCCTTACTTGGCTTCAGCTTATTTTTTTGGCATATCTATTTTGTACTTTTATTTACCCTTTCTGGTCTTTTAATGAAAGTACCGCTTGCTTAATTAT
>JAYMTA010005810.1:0-11029 GCA_036897625.1 Pelargonium cotyledonis | reverse complement strand
TCAGATCTGGTATGAGGAAGACGAAGCTCGTTGTTCTGTTATGTTCGAAAATCAGTGACGGACACAGTGACGGAATCGTCCGTCGCTGATCGCTATGCCTCCAGAACAACGTCGTTTTTGGTTAAATGAAACTAAATGAAGAAAAACAACATCGTTTACTTTTTCATCATCAACCAGCGATGGAAATGGCGACGGACTATTCCGTCGCTGATCTCAGACGACAATGAAACGCCGCCGTTTTGAGTTAGTCATGCATTGCATCAAAATGCGTCGTTTTGGTTCTCCAACTAGCGACGAAATCAGCAACGGGCCAGTCCGTCTCTGATCGAAAAGAATGTTGTAGGACGCCGTATTGTTCTACACAAAACGGTGTCGTTTTGTGTTCTTGTTGTAGCGATGGAATGGTCTGTCGCTAAACGCCAACTGAAATTGGAAATGACGTCGTTTCATTTTCGCCCCAAAATTTTTTTTGGCGGCTCTGTTCCCCCGCTTTCACGTACGAATTGTCCGTCACTGATGGGAAAATCCTTTCGTTGTAAACGTATTTTCTTGTAGTGTACTAACTATTCCAACCTGAGACCTTGCTTAAGGTAATAAATAATTCCAAGACCAAACACAAATGATTAATAGCAATAAAAACAATTAAAAGAAAAACCCATACTTTTATATTCCACGTTACTTTTCCCAATTTCCGTAAACCTTCCCAAACTACACCCTAGACCTTATTCTAAATATGTAAATAACTATTTCATGGTCTCAACGAACATGCATGCAATATAAAATACATAACAATCAAAACACAGTAACCAACTCATCACCAAAACCCACAAACACTAGGCCTCCGGCGCCATCCCCGGCGCCGGAGCTGGAGCTTTCTTGGACGACGAAGCCTTACCAGCACGTTTCTTGGGCATCTTGGTGCACCAAACCGACAACTTGCTCCCCTCATGCACATAGTACTTAGCCAACGACTTGTCGTTCTTCATCTCCTCGTGTCCGTGCCACAGGTACATCTTCATGTCCGCCGCCACCGCGTCGAAGTGGTTCTCGACCATCTTCTTGAGCTCGAGCACCGTGTTGCTCTCTCGGACCTCGTAGTCGCGCTCGGCTCTCATGAACGACCACATCACGACGGTGACCTTGAAGGAGGTTTCCGGCGGCAGCGGGCGGGCGCTGAGGCGGACGGAGCAGAAGGCGTCGAGGCCGTAGCTGGCCATGGTGCGGTTGTCTTCGAGCTCCACCTCGGCCCAGAGGTCTTGTCGGGCCACGTCGACGCCGGTCTCTTTTTGGATCTCATGCTTGAGCTCGAGAATGGTGGAGGAGGAGTTGGGCATTTTGACGGTGGGAGTGAGCTCTGCTCCTTGGATTTTCAGAGAAACGATGTCACCACCTCCCATGTTGTTTTTTTGATGAAAATGATGGCAAAGAAATGGTGGGTTCGTGGGTTTGATTTGGTTAGGGTTGGGAAATGTAGTGTTTTCATGCTATATATATATGATAATTTGTGTGCAATATATGTATGGTTGATTGATTTGTGTGAATGGCTTTGTCATGTAGATTATAATGTGCATTGATTGCATGAGTTGTGTGTTTTTTTGTTACAATCACTTTGATTGCATTTTTTTAGAGCTAACTAGCTAGCAAGTGCTTCTTCAATGATGTCATGCCAAATTTTTTGAAGAAAGGGTAAAATACTTTAATTTGTACCCTTATATTTAGGGTTAGACCCTATGTCTTTTTCATAACTTTTAAAACTTGAATGGAGCATTTTTTTTCTCTTGAAAAAATATTTTTTACCTCCTCTTGACAATGATGAAAAATGAGAGAGAGTTGCCGAAAGAAAAAGAGCAAAATCGGTACGGTTTTAATGTTCATTCAGAAACGACATAATGTAAGAGATACAAATATATTTAATCCATTAAAATACAACGATGGTTTATTGACTTAATTAAAAATCAACCATATAAAACACGTTCTCATATTTAATCCATTAAAAAGTAACTAATGTTTATTGACCATTAAATCTCTTTGTGTACTTAAATCATGTCCCAATCAAGCTAAAGGGAAGATAGACTTAGGCACCCTATATCTTTTTAACCTCCAATTCCTAACACTTTGTTTGTTATCTCTACTTCATCCTTAAAGAATATGCCACCTAGAAAAAACTTAAAGGAGATGATTGTCATATAGGATTTAAGTTGTTTGGTAAAAAATCGATTTGGCTCTTTTTAAAAAAAAAAAAAAAAAAAAAACTTACTACACAATAGGGGGTAGCTCTCCCCTTTAAACCCAACCCCCCCCCACCCGACGCAATGAAATTTGAACCGACGACCTTCCACATAGAGATGTGTGTTCTTGACCATTACGCCATTCCCTAGGAGACATTTTGGCTCCTTTAAAGAAGTTGTTCTGGTGCAGGAGTAAAACAACTTCTGTGGGGAACAATAGCTCCTTTAAGGAGCTAAACGGTCGACCGTTTTTTGTTTTATGGCCATGCATGACTTTCAAGGAAAAACATCTACCAAAATGACTTTTAGGTGAAAAGTCAATGCAGTAACGGCCAACCAAAAAAATAAAATGGTCGACTATTTCATTTCTGAACTGGATATACTACAAACAGTCGACCGTAGTTGTTACTACGGTCTACAGTTTGGTAATTTGCACATATTTTAGCTCCTTATAATTGTTTTTTATCAAACAAACTTTTACAATCCATCGTCTTTACAGCTCCTTACAGTCAGACATTTACCAAAAATAACTGATTTTTTGAAACAACTTCTTACAGCTCCTTAAAATTTCACTCATTCTTACAACTTCTTAAAGTTTTGCAAGATTTTGCAATAAACTAAACAAACAAGCACTTATTGCAATGTGTGCTAAAAGATAAATTTGAAATTATAGAGATTAGCACACAATGTTTAGCTAAGCATAATATTTTAAGAAGGAAAACAGGTCGAGGGGTGGAGTAATTAGTCACATCTTATATTAGTTATGATGAACAATTAAGATTCAATTTTAGATTTACAGTCACATCTTATATTAGTTGTGATCAACAATTAAGATTCAATTTTAAATTTACAGGTACGACGGCAGTATGTATGAATCATTTCTCAATTTTTGAACTAGTTAATTGAAAATAATCTATTTTGTCCCTACTTCAATAAAATTGTATTTCACGGGTCATGTCTGCTTCTTTATGGACCAGAAGTAGAACAGGTTAAATTCCATACAATTAAACAAAATGAAACTATTACCACATTAAAAAAAAAACATTGTATTATGTAAATTAGGCAGATGAATGCTAGTCAAAATGTTTTGAAAACCACACTTTTGAACTTTCAAATAAATTTTAAAATAAATAAATAATTAATGCGGTCACGGACTCACAATTGTACGGCTATACTTCGGCCACGACAGCTCCATAAAACGACAACCGCTCAACCATCTTATTAACTACATGTCGAACCGTTATCACCTTACGTCTCTCCACAGCCACACATCGTATCATACCAAAATCAAACCATCAACGTACACAAAAATCTCCATTTACTACTATACCTTTTCCCAGAAAAAAAAAAATCAAACCCAGAACTCATCTTTATTCAACTATATCATTAACAAAAAAAAAAAAAAAACAATACATTTTTTCTTGTTCTCAATCCAACAAATCAAAAAAAAAAAAAAAAAAAAAAAAAAAAGTTTAAAGGCCTTCCCAATTCCCAGGTGGAGGAGACTTGTTGCTGAAAGCTCTGCTTCCAAAGACCAAAAAGCCCAGAGCATGCCCACCCACAGCAACCAACAACACACCAACATTGAAGGACATAACCGCCAACATCACCAAATAAGCCAGACCCACTCTCACCGCATGCACTATGGTCCGGACCAGACCCAACCAAACTGAACAAGACCCTGAGCTATTATGCTTCATCAATCCACATTGAGAGAGCCACTCAACCAGAAATGAGAGAACAAACACAAAAACCAAAGATAACAAGTACATGCCAGCAGAGTTGGAACCAGGCCAATTGGAAAACAGTACCTCTGCTTCTCTGCCCCAGTAGAAGCTCATGTGCATCATCATCTGGTGGTTGTTGTGGTGGTGCATGTCCATGGATGATGATGATGGAGGAGGAGCCATGTTGTTCATGCCATCCATGTCATGATGACCATGAGCATCCATTGCTTTGTGATCTCTCTCTATCTCTATCCTTCTGGCTTTGGGGATTTTGGTATGCTTGAGAGCTGAGCAAGACCACACCAGAGAGGACTTTCTCTGTAATTGCTTGCCTGTGTATTGAAAAAGGAAACTGTTATGTCTAACTAATTTCCTGTAGGAAATTAATGGCACATTGAAGACTTGGAAAAATAAACACAGGAGCTATGTTCTCCTGTGATGCCCATACTGTACCTACACTGCAACCAGTTCAATGCACAGCAAAACTGGACTATGGATAACATGTACCAAATGACTATTTTGTTGGATTATTTATTAATCCAGTGGATTAGCATTGTTGAATTATTAGCACAAATAATGTGTGATTTATGTTTATGTAATTACCGAACTGTATAATAAAATTTATTCATATTAATAAAATGAATAAACTGTGATAAGTAAAATTTATTCGTTCGGGACCCAACTTATAGTCCAACGTATAGTCAGCAAGTTTTCTATCTTGGGTCTGACTAAAGGGAGATAATGTGATTGCGATTATGCAGAGAGTATGATTTGATGATGCATATTATTTATGCATTGGGTCAATATATTTGGAGGTCCAATTTCAACTTAAAGACTATCTCTTTAAGCTTATAGAGGACTTGTTGTGGGAAAGGGCAAAATAGTCATTTTATGGCATAAATGACTTTTAATAAACCCACCCTCTTCTCTCCTGTAAAAGGGGGCAGCTCACTTCCTCTTCTCTCTCTCTCTCTCTGTGAATTTCGTTTCTCTCTCTCCCTTATGTGTATTGTTGGGAATACAAGTTGAATAACTTGTAAGTTGTATAGAATGTGCAAAAGTCATGGCTAAGGAGTCTTCAAGCTTCAAGGTAATATGTTTTTTGTTCCTTTATTATTGTCCTAAATTTCATGGGTTTTATCATGTCTAATCCCCAATTTTTCCGTCATAATCTGCCTGAATTGGGTTTATGGATTTGGAAAGTGAATGTTCTGTTTTTGATAATGATAGTGATAATGATTTGATTGTGAACCCAGAAAGCGTGTATCTTGCTGATAACCACAAGATTAACAATAATGGGTTTTGCTCTAATGAGTTTAGTAAGTTGACAACTGGTGAAAATCTTGATGCCAGTGCATTGCCAGCAGATTATACAGAAGAAAACTGCTTTGGAAACTTCCAGCCAAAGAATTCACCTCCATTAGCTGAAGGTTCACATCCAGTAAACAAGGGTTTCGGGTTGAGGAAATGGAGGCAAATTGGAAGGGATGCTGTTAAGGATTCAGTTTTTTGTTCAGATACTGGTAAAGCTTTGAAGCGGGGTCTGACTGCATCAGTCAATCCAGCAAAACCCTCACAATTGTCACTTGAGGGTTCTGTTGGATCCATAAATATGGCTAAGCATCATAGTTTTGTGGATGGATTTGCAGCTCGTGTCTCTAGTTCGGATTCTAGGTTTGCTGATGGCACAGATTCGGATAACAGCGAGGACAGGTGTAGCAAGTCTTCCACTGCAGCCACTGTGCCAAAGGCTAAGTATGATTTGCTTGCAGTGTCGGGAAATGCGTGGGAAAAGAACAAATTGAAGAGCTTGAGTGGGAAGAACTCGGGCAGTTCTACTCAACATGTTCAACAGGGCAAGTGCCGTATTGGAAGCAGTAAGAAGCATAGAGGAAAAAGGGTCAAAATCAACATGGAAAACTCTTACTCCAGTGTGGAATCCGACTCGAGAAGCACCAACTTTGTGTTTATTCAGGGCAGTCCTACTAGTAATCCAAAGCTCAATGCAGCATCAGAAGAAGATCGTGCAATTGATCATGAGGAAATGCAAGCTGGTTATAGCAAAGAGAATGCAGAGGAAGTTGAAGATGTTTCACCAGATGATTCAGCTGCAGACTTGTCTTGGGAGGCCGAGGAAAAGAATAGTGAGAACCATCAGCCCTCAACACAACAGGATCCTTTGGTTGAGTCCGTACAAACCCTTCAGTCGGTGCAGGAAGCTCTCGAAAGAGGTTGGTGCATCATCCATTTGTATCTTTTAGACAAATGTTTTAGAATGCTTTCTTTCATTAATTAACTTGCAATTTAAAAGTCAGATTACTATTGAGTCATATATAGCTGTGTTCTCATCTTATTTTCTATTTATTTCCCTGCACTAGTTTGAAGTTCTAATGTTTATTTACTTTTTTGCTGTCGTATTGGGTATGAAGCCATAGAAATTCTAGTTGAATGCAAAGTTCTTTTCACTTGTTCAAACTATATATTATGTTTTCCATGAAAAAGCAATGCTTTATTTTATTTTTGTTCACAGTTCAGAAATTTATGCTTTTAGATATTAGCATTTAAATTATGTTTCTAAGTGGACCAGAAGTGCAAATTAACTGAAATTGTGAAAGGTGCCAGAAGATAATCGTTATGGAGACGTTGATTTTGCTATCTTTGCTAGAGCTGTTGTTAGATGGTCAAAGTGGAATGTACGGATTTTTCCTTTTAATTCTGGATTGTATAGAGTTAAAATGTCAACACTAGTGGGAGATTGTGGTTATTACCATCTACTTCAAAGAACAGAACTTGCAATATAACACATGAGAATATGGGGCTTATGGATGGGAATTGGAATTGACTTAGGATGTATATTTTCTTTCATGACTGTGTTCCACTTCCAGTGGTCGGGTAGGAAGAACCTGTGATCCTGTATAGGAAGATCAATAGATTCCAAGTTCACATTGTAAATGAAAGGTCGTCTTTAGTTTTGGTTTCCGTTACCGCTGGTATAAATGGAGCTTTAGTGCAAAGAACATTACTTTTATTCTATTCCAAGTTATTTGAATTGGGGTGATTATTAGCTATGTTCCTAGAATAAATTCATGTAAAACAAGGTGGCTAGTGCACAAGTGCAGCTTTACCCTTGCTTTTGCATGAAGGTTGTTCCCTTGACTCGAACCCATGGCCTCAAGGTCATATTAGGAGCCTTACGGTTTTGCGCCAAAGCTCTCTCTCAAAAGAATTTCATGTTCTGTTGTGAATTATATACATATATTTTGTTTTACCAGATGTGGACTTGTTGTTTCATGCAGTGTGCTAAAACAAATTAATGATTGGATACGGTAGTATCAATGCTAACTACATATATATTTTTTATCGTCGAGTAAATAGAATTCTATATGCTCTGTACAGAACTTGAAAAATTTGAGGAGATTAGGAAAGAGTATACGTCACTAGGTAACAATGCTAGCGAGGGCAGCAGGGCACCAGCAGATTTGAGCTCCGCCAATCAAGAAATCTTTGAACCTGGTTCTTCTGATCAGATGGGTTATGCGAAGACCAGACAAGGTTCAAGTTCTTTGGAAAACCAGGTACTGAAGTTGACGCAAAATGTAAAACATTTAGAGAGTGAACTAGAACAGACACGGGCTATGCTCCGGGAAAAGAATTTAAGGGTTGTTGAAATCGAAGCCACTTTAAAGAGTAGCAGATCACCAATGGAAACTTCAAGTAGCAAAATTGATATACAATCACAACAGGAGATGGAGACTCAAATCGAGTGCCTCTTGAAGGAAAAGATGGAAGCTGAGATCGAGTGTGTGGTAATAGCAATGGAAACACGAGAGTACAGAATCCCGGCTATCTTTGAAGAGCAAAAGGCTCAGGCAGAGCAACAAGCAGAGGTGATGCACAAACTGGGAGAAACAGAGAACAAGGCTAAGACAATAAAGAAACAAGCAGAGAAGTTGGACAAATTTTGCAGTGATCTATTAGGAACTGAAGAGATATTCATGATGAAGTGGAGGGTATGTAGAATTGCATCTTGTTTCTTTATACAGTTGATAATGCTGAATTCTGTTTTATGGCTGTTCTCACCGCTGTTTGTGCCCCGGTCTGGGGTGGTTGTACCCACTTAGTGAGCAACACATCTGTGTTAGTACATAGTAACTTACATAGAATATGTTTTAATTTGTTTTTTTATGGTTGTGGGATTTGCTGTGTTCATAGCTTATTTGTGTGTTTTTAAGGTTAGTTGTTTGTAAAGCAAGTGTTCTGGTCTGTGGTAAAAATGTATAGCAGCCCACTGTTTCATTTTGGAATATATATTTGAAGAGTCTTCCCTGAAATAGATGTTATGGCATATTTGGGAATCTGGAAAAATAAGCTAACTCTGAAGCTTTTGCTGTTTCTATCTCTAATTTTTTCAGGTTCCTATATTGAACTATTTAGAGGTTTAGATATATGTATAGTATATGCTTGGTTAATGTAGTATTTGGTCAAGATATTTAGATTATAATTTATAAATTCCTAACAATATATCAACTATAAACTCATTTTCGGAAATTATTATATTAAGTTATGGTGATCTGTTGACTATTTTAATTATTTGCTATGAAACTGAAAGTTGGCCTCTTCATCTTAGTACATTTTATATGGGCTGTCGATTCTCGGAATTTTTCGGGTTTCTTGTTTGGATAACCTGTTCTTGTTAAGTTGAATGGTATTTAGGTTTTGGAAAAACAATAGCGATTTTGCAAGACCCATCTGTGAGACGTTTAGTTAGGTCGTGAAACAAGGTTGTCAAGAGCATTTAGTGGAGTTTGACATGCTTGAGGTGGTTCAAACTCTACAGAATGGAGGGAAGATCATAAGCGCCTTAATCCTAATTATGTAAGTTGGTGCTAAGGAGTTTCGGGTGGTGGAAATGATGACCCTCTGGATTATGTTTGAGATTGACATATTACAAGTGATTCAGGTCGAATGTGGGGTTCCCAATGCGTTTGAAATTGTGATTTTTCACATAATCAACTTTTTAGGTGGTTTAACAGTTATATTTTCCCTTACTCTCTGTGCGTAGAACGACTTAACCTTTAACTAGATCATCTTATTATATGGAGAGATTGTGTTAGAACTCAACTCCTTTCTTCAAGACACAATTGGTCAATATCTGAAAACTATATAATCCAAAATTATATACTTGTCAACTCAATTGAGGTATACAAGTTTCAAGTACTATACTATAATATGCAATGAAAAGTATGCTATAATATATATGAGCGGATCTAGAGATATTGGACAGTGAGGTCACAATTTTATAATATATAATTTAAAATTAATTTAATTATGAACAAATTTTTCATACTGTTAATTTTAAACAATACACGTAGATAATATGTACTTCATCCGTCTCAAACTAAGTGACTTGTTTTCATTTTTTACAAAATTTAAGAATTAATAAATAATTTAGCGTGTTCTCAATCATTCTCAATATTGCTTTCAAATAAGAATAATATGAATATATTTTTCTTTCAATTTATTTGTTTTTCACAACTTCAGTCAAGCGACCCCATTACCTTCTATGTGGCTCCACCAGTGACAATATATTGTAATCATATTATTACATACTATGTTTAGTATTTATAGGAATACATTGTACCTCATCTCATGATCAGATGCTATGGGAAGTTAAGTTGACAGCAAGAGAAAGATGTTAATGTATAAAAAAGTCCAAAAAATAATGATTCTCTAACAAATATAAAGGCTTTGCTTTCACATTCTCACGAGAATGTGTCAAGGATACAGTTGAGAGTTGAGACCTATACATTACATACACCAACATGTGCTCTTCCACTTCTAAAACCCATCAACCCCTTCTTGCCTTTCATATACTAATTCCACCAAGCAATACAAAAACTTGACAGTTACAGCTTAATATTGGTAGCTAGCTTCATTGTTTCTAGTCATGTTTCTTGTAAATAACCTTGACTTGGTCAAGATTATTTTACACCTAAAAGTCTAAAACACTTGTATCTAATGTTTTTAGCAAGCAAGGAAGGAGCTTTTTTCCATAGGCCCCACCAAAAATAGCTTTTGTGGAAGATACACTACAATAGCTAAGTTCCCAAACTCCTAAACAAGAAAAACCCATTACCTTTTCAATAGGAGTTTTAGAAAATTTTAACACCAAAGAAGAGCTTGTTCTTGACTTTTTGGACCTCCACTACTTCACCATATCCACATCTTCCATAAACAAATCATGATTACCATTTTTACCAACACACAAAATCATTTTCAGTCAAAACCATCTTATATATGCAAACAGTACTGTTCTTTACATCATCCAAATGTACCTTTTGGATCAAAAGAACCAAGATGGTTCCTCTGCTACTACTGAAACTGATCTCTGAAATCATCAAACCTAGCTATGTATAGGACTGTGTGTACTGACCTCTACCCAGGAACAATGTGCTGCATCTGCATCTGCATGTTGAAGAAGAAGAAGCTGGAGTCTGTTCCTTCTTCTTGATCCATTGGTGGAGGGTAGTTGAGATCAAAACTGATGTTTTTTTGAGCTTCTCCAGCTGAAGTCACTTGACTAGATGGAGCTGGAGCTGGAGCTGATAATGATGATGTTCCTGTCCAATGGCATCTCTTGTGACCCCCAAGTGCCTGACCAGATGAGAAGCTTTTGTTGCAGATCTTGCATTCATACACTACTGCACTTGCTTCATCATCTTCTTCTTCTTGGTCTTCCATGGGTACCAATTGGGTTGATATTGCTGATTCATGATCAACATGACTGTTCTTGTTCTTGGAACTGTGCTTGTTATGGCTTGCCTTGTGACCACCCAGTGCTTGGTGGCTCCAGAAAGTTCTGTTGCAACTGCTGCACCTGTAGCTCTTCTCCAAATCTGTGAGCCTCTTCTTCTTCTTCTTCCTACTCTTCCTCATACTCTGTTTCTCCAAATTGAAATACTCGCCGACTCCGGTGGCCGGAGAGTTGCTGTTCATTGCCTCAGCCGCCTCGCGATCACCATCGGAATCACTCCCGCGACCGAGCATCAAGAGGTCTTCAACGATCTGCTGCTC
>JAYMTA010005809.1:0-11029 GCA_036897625.1 Pelargonium cotyledonis | reverse complement strand
AATAAAACTTCATTCACCAGAGAGAAAAACAGCTACATATATAGCATCCATACAAACTTGGGGAAGGGCATACCTTCCCAAGTAGTAAGTTGACAAAGAAGATGAATGCCTAGCCATTGCATGGGCCATACCATTTACAGATCTATTAATTCACGAGAATAACACTTTACTAAAAGAAAGCGACAACATCAAACAGTCATATGGGATATGGTCGATCTCATTTTATCCATAATGCTCACATAATTTAAAAAATCGATTGTCAAGATGATTAGTTCGACAAACTAGTGTTGGTTGAAGCTACATATAAAATATAAGTTTCTTAACATCATATTTATGTATAAGAACAATTTAGCAAATGTCATTATACTCTCACTATAAGACGATTCTCGCAACAATTCATTTTGTAGAATTCTATACAAAACATAACTTCATTCTTTTTACAACCATTTTACTCCGTTCTAGTTATCTCTACAAACATTTTACCATTTCTAACATTTGCACCAAACAACCCAACAAAACCTAAAACATCATAGGCAGCTGTCATGTTAATCAACAAAAGTGGGTGACCCGCAGGACACAAGGCAACACAAAATGTCATATCCATAGTTTTGAAATCTACCACATAATTGTTTGGGCAAATTAAAGAAGCTATAATAGGTAGCAAATTGGACCCTCCTTGTACCAAAAAACATGTCATAATTGGAGGCCTTGTGGTGTGTCCATCGGAAATGTCACAACACCCAGAATTAAAATCCCTCTTTATACATATCAATGTCATTGTAGCTGTAGGTGTGGCAATGGCAGCTAAGCGTGAGGTCATAGGCGTGGTAGCTTGGAATTTGGAATTTGAGACACTGCACATTTTTGTTGGCTTGGATCGGCTGGGTTTGATGTGGTCCAAGGTTTTGAGTTAGTGGCATGCAATTCATAGCCCATAGAGGCTAATGGTATATTGGTTTGTGGGCTTAACGGTTTGATTTTGGAAAAAACAACAGCTGTTGAACGGCACGCTTAGCCGCAAACCATAACTCCCTCAGGCCCATTTAATGCCCTTTCGGTTGGGCAACCAACTACACAACAAACGACTCTGACATTTCACAACCAATAGTGTTTATTGTGAAATTTGGATTGGTTTCTTGTTCAGTTTAAGGAACCGTTTTTATTATTTATTTATTTATTGTGTATATTGTTTTTCATTTAATATAGCAATCAATTATTTGTGATCAAATAAATTTTTACCACTGTTATTTTTTATTCCTCTAAAGAAATGGTTGACTTTCTTTCGTTGCAACGAGAGAATAATTTTATAAAAACAACAAATGAGAACACGTCAGGTCAACCCTTCCTCAACGCATTTTCGATTATATTTAAAACTTTGAATGCAACATTACCTAGTCCAAACTGTCCAGCATGCCTAATTTCTCTCCGACGAAAGCCTCAGAAAAAACCATGTTACAAAGAACTTCAAGCAAGATGCCCATGGGAAAGAGACGATGTTGCTGCATTGGTGCGGATATATCATTGAGATGCCCGTGGATAAGAGGCCAATGTCGCGACCCAGTCCCTTGGCCAATATTCAAGAACGCGATTTTCTCCAATCCATTCGTTTATTGCGCCCTACGATAAATCACACTTATCACAATAAGAAGTAAAGTCTTACGAAGGATTCCAATATGGAGAATTCAACTCTAAAGCACCAATCGTTGAAGAGTTAAATCTAACACTTCGCTTCCTCAAGAAGTTTTCTAGGGGAACATCATTCCATCAACACTTTGTCTCCACAAGAATCTCGAAACCTATCCCAAACATCTTTGAATTCGCGACCACGAAAGCTTTCTTGGAGCCCAAAGCCCTAAAAGCCCCTAAGACTTTCTTGGAGCTCTTCTCCAAATCCAAGACTGAAAGTTTGAAGCCTGAAAATTCTCTTGCAGAACTTCTCCAAATACGAAGTTATTAGGGCTAAACAAGCCACTCCGAACAACCCAAGATGACCAATTTTCTTCTCATCTTGGTACTGTTGCGACTATATAATAGGTTCCTAATAATTCAAATAGCGTGTGCCAAGTATGATGGAGGTTAATCTTTTAAACTCCTTTGCTATTCCGTTACCTTGGATTAGATTTAAAAATTGTCGCTTTGTTTCTTGGAAAAGACCTAACTTGGGGCAATTGTGTTTGAACTTTAATGGGAGTAGTCGTAATGGGCAGGCCGCTGCGGGGGGGGCTTATTAGGGATGGCTTAGGGGCTGTTGTATTAGCTTTTAGCATTCCCTTTGGTCCCGGTTCAAATAACTTTGCAGAGTTTAATGCTCTGCGAATTGGCTTACAACTTTGTGTTGAACATCATTTGTTATAGGACTACATAGAAACTGATTCCAAGTTGGTAGCTGAGGTTTTTTCAGATAGACAGGTTTGTCCTTGACATTTAGTCTAATCTTATAGGACTTCGCGTCGGATCTTGGGTGGGACTCAGATTAGACACATGATATGTCTACACATTTGGTGTCGACTTCAGTGAGTGACTTTCCTCAGGCTTTTGGTTTAATTGTGCATGATGATAGTATAGGAATTGTGTACTCTAGACCAGGCAAAATGTTTATGTAATTTTGCTTTGTGCTTGTTTGCATTTAGTCCTATGTATAGGTGCATTCTCATTTGAGGAGGTAAGGCTCATTATATCCCCCTCCGTCGTTGTATTTATTTATTTTCATTAATAAAACAGGTAGGGATCCGGCCAAACCCCCCACCATCTCAAGTGGTGATCCTTAAAAAAAAAAAAAAAAAAAAAAAAAATTCAAATAGCATCTTGTGTTTGGTAGCATTTTTCATTAAAAGAAGTATATGTTAATTGGCTGAAGTCTGTGTTCAGGATTGGTGCCACTCAGTGCTTACATGTCTAAAAGACTTGCTATACACCACCCACTGGGTTCTTCTTTCTTGTGGCATTTCGTTTTGTATGATAAGTGAATTGCATGCACCATTCGTTCCAGCTCTTGTTGCCATGGAGTTCCATTGAAGTAGAAATGGCTATTACTTCATTTTTTAAAGGTTTCTGGAAGGATTGCTCAACTGAAAGCTACAATAGATGCAGTACCGATGCATCGAAGCAATCTGTTACAGAAGATTAGCTTACAATTCTTGTTAGCCTAACACTAATTCTATGATGATATGTAGTAAGGAACATTTTCACACAAACCTTTCTGGATTATATAATTATGATTCTTGACACAGGATTATATATAAGAGAACCAAGCTTATGTTCTGTCTACAGCCTTGACAGCAAATACATATCATCTAAGAAGATACCATAACTGAATGTCACCATTTCATATTCACAAATGATTCAATTTCATTGCCACAAAATCTACTGATTTGTGGTATGAATAGCTGCCACAGATGAGACCATGGAATCCACTCCACACACGTTGCGGCCCCTGCATATCTTGTAATACCCATTTTCTCCCCAGCTTTCTCCCCAAGAGTTCTTTATGATCCAGTACGGCTTCTCCTTCAACCTGATCGGAGCATATGCAGCCGAACCATATCCCACCAGGAGCACTCCATGATCTAAGCGTCTTGAGCAAATGTATGGGCATGAAACTCCTCCAATATATGTCTGCATATAAACTGCATTGATACCCACTGCACCAAAGTAGCCAAACATGTTCTTATTACCAGACGTTTTGACCTACCCTACCCCAATGGGTGAAGACTTCAAAAGATCAACCCCACAAACCAAAAGAAGGAAACAAATATAGGAATTGGAAGAGGCTAAATAACTACCTGCAAGAGGGCCGTTCTTCACCAGATTTGCAGCAATTTGATCTTCATCGATAGAAACAACACTGAAATTAGATACGGAGGCAGCAATTTTGCTCTTGTCAAATTTACAAGTGCCACGATCAGTCCCAGTGTAAGGATAATCCTCTTCTCGCTCAAGTCCACCAACTTTGAGGGTGTACTCAAATGCAGTGGTCATCAGCCCACCATTACATCCTGAGTCACAAGCACCACGTTCCTCTGGATCACACTAAAACGAAAGACTTGGTGTTAGTAAAGATTAGAGCAAATTCTCATTACGCATTACTGTGTAAATCATCAGGATAATTCAAGCAATACAACTTCTCCACCAGGAGTCACGTCTCAGCAAACCATGAAAGCAAGTGATCATATCCAACAATTGAATATCTGCCCCTACTTGAATATGAGCTCAGCAGCAGGTCGCTGTTTGGCATGACAACCAATTTTGTGAAGTGCTTGTACCATTCACAGTTGAGAGGATACAATCAAACAACACATAAGTTGTTCTCCACAGTACACAAGAAATAATGCCAACAAACCATTTTTATTATTGTCATTTGTCTAAAATGCATAATTAGAAAAGGCCAATCATTTGGACCAAAAGATAATCAATCACCAGAACATGAAATTCATATTGGTTTAAAACCTCTAGCGATTCAGAATCAGAACAAAATAAATATCAAAAGAGGCAAGAGATATGCAGATATAGTATGTACCATAACAGAGGAAAATATCATTCACCATTATTTATGATCTATAATTTAAGCCAAAGCTCAAACACCACAAATAGTATCAACCAGCACCAATGTATGTATAGTATAAAAAAGTACTCCGTAGTTTTTTTTTCCCCTTCACAAAAGAATACATATTTGTAACCCTTCTCCCCAATTTCCAAATCAGACAAACATACATACAGATAATAGAGCATCAACCATCAGAGACAGAGATAAGGGAATTAAAACCTCATGGTCGCAGTCCACCAGCTGCTGCTCGCTCAAGCTGACCAGCTCTCCGGTCGACAGAAAATGAGCTCCCTCCAGAGCTCCCGTCGTGCTAAACGACCAGCATGACCCACAAGCTCCCTGTACTCACACCACAAACCTCAATACACAAGACTCAAAAAACTAAATTCTATATCTATATAGGTGCGATTGTGTACTGTAGATCACCTGATCTTTGACTGAAGTAACAGCGCCACGGTCGCGCCAGTCGAAGTCATCGGGGAGATCGTTGGTGGGCAGGATCGGGGCCTTGTTGGCGTCGGCGGGGAGGCGGAGGCGGTTCAATCCGAGGAACTGGCGGCGGAACTCGGCGGGGGTGAGGTCGGAAAACTTGGTGACGCCGTGGACGGCGGATGGATCGTGCTTCTGGTGGCGGGCAGCGCGGCGGAGATTGGCCTTGAAGATGGAGAATCGGAGGTCGTGCTCGTCCTGGGTAGCGTAGGTCTTGCCGAACCTGGCCTTGAAGGCGGAGAAGTGGTGGTCGGCGTTGAGGAGGAGATCGTCGGAGTCGGGGACGACTTGGCGGATCAAGGAATCGTCGTCGAAAGTAGTGGATGATGACACAAATGGTGATGCGAAGAGGAAGAGGAAAAGGAGGCTCGAGAGGAGTTCCATGGTGTTGGGATTTAGTTTGTTTGGTACTCAGATAATGGAAGAGAAGATATGAAATGGCTAGACGAAGCTGATTGGTGGGTTGTGTTAAGTGGTTCCAAGAATATTTGTGATGGGTTGTGCGATTCTGACACGTGTCTCAGATTGTCCGTTTGTGTTGATGAACTAGAAACAAGATAAAGTGGATTGGAAGGTGGCTTCTTTGATATTTCTGGATTCTTGGAGGCAAATGACCTTCAATTAACATGCTTTTGTAGAAGCAAAACAAAACAAAATAAAGAATTCTTGAAGTTAGAAATCCGTATCAGTACACAACAATTGAGCAAAATTGCAAGCAAAAGCAAAACAAGATCACCAAGGATCATATTCATAATTCATTGGATCGAACAATTTTCAATTTGACAAAACTCAAAAAAATCTCATTTTTATAATTCCCGCAACCTAAACCTTTAAAAGAAATTCAAAACATTTTAAACACTTAGTCCAACAAGTCTTGATAAAAGGAAAAAAATCTCAATTATCTCATGATCGTGTTCATTATAGAATCTTACCCTCTCCTAGTGATAAAAAAAGAGTTTTTCAAAATGAGGATTTTATGTACTGGACAACAAAAATAATATTGACTTTATGAGTAGTATGATATGTTTGATTGATGAGAAATTGTATTCTATTGGTTTACGCCAACACAAGTGATTTTGACAAGTTTGACGTTGGCGATAGGGAAAAAGATATTTATTTGCTTGGGCTGGAACCCCCACAGAGGGCCCAACTAGAAGCCCATAAACTAGTGCTTGTGTCCTGGCCCAATAAACTTCTGGGCCAGGTCCATTTGGTTCGGGTCGGATTCAGCGTCGAATAGAGTTGAGTTAGAGTCTTGCGAGTCAACTCAGCTCAACTCAGAGGAGACAGAACCAGAACCGCCTACCTGTTTTGTTGTTGCCTTTGTTGGAGAGAGAGCGAGTTGAGTTGAGTTGAGGAGAGAGCAAAAGAACAAATCATGGAGGAAGAACAGGGAGGTAGCAGCAGCAGTAGCAATTTGGATACAGGAAGAGCAGATAGATCGGTGTGGCTGATGAAGTGTCCGGTGGTGGTGGCCAAGTCGTGGCGTTCTCGTCCTGCCTCCGACCCTAACCCTCTCGCCAAAGTCGTCCTCTCTCTCGACCCTCTCCACCCCGAAGATCCCAATTCTCTCCAGGTTTCGTTTCTTTTCGCTGCGCCTGTGCTTCCTGTTTCGTGTATTTATTCGATTGATTACATGTTTGTTTTTGCTTGCCAAGCAGTTCACTATGGAGATGGCTGGTGCTGACAGTGGTCCCAAGATTTACGCCTTAAATATGTTCAAGGATTTTGTTCCCATGTCCGTTTTCTCCGAATCTAATCAAGGTTCTTGGATCCTTTCTCCTTTATTTTCATCTTCCATTCATTCTTATTGTTACAGTACCATCCCTACTTTACTCAATTTGAACCTAATACCTAACAAATAATGAATGAGTTAATCCGTTGATTTCCCCCCTAGATTATGCCATAAATATGTAATCATAACCTTAAAAAAAAGATATATTGATATAGTACTGTAGTAGATAAGATGCCAATAACATTTTCAGAAGGGCACCGACTCATTTTTTAAGGCGTATTTGAGTTTTTCTTATGAATGAATTCAAGCCCTGATGTACAAGACTCACCAGTAACATACTGTGTCATTTCAAGCGCTGATGTTGACATGATTAAGTTGTTGTGATCTTCATCTTGGAACTGCATTCTTAGTCCCTTTCATGAACAAAGTAAAATGGTGTTTTACTAAATTACTTGCAATAGTATGACACTAAATTACTGAAATTTTCTAGTTCAGTAAGTTCACTATCCTTTTCCATTCTCATTGACTGGATCAGACTTTGCTTCAAACAGCTTTGTTATTTAGTCTTTATTTAGGTACTTGTTGGGTCAGTTGTTTACTGTAATTCTGTCCAAGTAGTACATTTCATTATGTCCTGACTACTTATTCCTGCTGGTTTCTACCCTGGAGCTGGACTAAAATGGTTTTACTTGACTGAGCACAGTGTAAGTGAATCTTAGTTTATATGCATTATATTGCATCACAATGCAAGAAAATGAGGATAATTTGTAACTATGCATCTAAGTTGCCTTGTATGGTGTGGTGAGAATTGTTATTACTTCATAAGTTATAATCTTTTGGGTGTCTGAGGGTGCCTTTTACGTGTAGTGTTCTTAGTTTTGTTTAATTGAATTTTTCATGTTTCCAACAGGCTAGGTTTAAGATATATTTTTGGATTTCTGTCTTATAGTATCATATAAGATACTTTGAAGTCTGGGTAAAGTAAACAATGACTATAAGTGTACGTAGTTGAGTACTTGTATGACCATCTGATATAACTATTTAGGTTAACCATGGGTTTCTCAATATGATGAAGTATACTTATTTTTTCTTGAGTTGCTTTACAGTTTATATTTATTCAGAAATGTACTTTTTCAGTTGTTTAAAGGAAATGCTTACTCAGTCATTGCATAATATGAATCAATTCACGATCTAGTTGTGGGTTTCTAAACAGTTAAACTAGTCCAGTTTTACTCAACTGACTATCGCTCAACTACTGCTGGATAATGTTAAGATAGAAAGCTTTTGTCTTTTTAAGACATTTTGCTATTTGGTGTACAAATAACATTTGGTTAACAAATTTTGATACTTCAATATCAACAACAACCAATCTGAATAACAATTACGGAAAATATATGCTACATTTTTATTCTTGTACAACTCTGGTATAATTTTTTACCTTTTCTAAAGATCAAAACTTTATTTGTTATTCATTTATAGGTAGGGTGGCAATGGAGGGAAAAGTGGAACATAAATTTGACATGAAGCCTCATAATGAGAACATGGAGGAGTATGGCAGGTTGTGTCGTGAAAGGACAAACAAATCTACGATAAAAAATAGACAAATAAAGGTACTGCACTTTGCTGTTTCATTAGTTTTGTGTGTGTGTGTGTGTTTTCCATTCAATTGGAATTAACAATTCTCCTGTTTTTGTTGTTAATCTGAAAGGTGATTGACGATGACTGTGGAGTACACATGAGGCCCATGCCTGGAATGGTTGGCTTGATTTCATCCACTTCAAAGGTACTTACTTCCTCTCTTATGATGTACATAATTTGATGTGGGGCACAACTGAAGGTAAACACAGAAATGGAAAAGGAAGGCGAAGATAGATTATGGAGGAGTATAGATAGTAGAGAGCACAGAAGATTGAATAGAAAAGGAAACAGATTAAGGAGAAAAGGGGGTGGGGGAGCAATAGAGAGGAGACAATAGAAAGAACGGGGAGAATCCCAATATTGGGTTTATTCCATATTCAAGTTGTATCATAGCAGGGTGTTAATCGATAAAATAATTCCTAATGTACAGGACGAGCTAAATTAAAACCCCAAACAATATTCTCATATAAATAAATCGTAAGAAATAGAAGGTAGTTAGACTAAATCCTAGATGATATAGATGCCCTGACATAACATCTCTAGTTAAGCCATCCATGTCATATATCTTTTGTTAAAAGTTTGCAGCTCATTTTCTATAGGTTTCAGCATTTTGGGTTCATTTTGTTGATTCAAGAAATGAAAGGCAAGAAAGTGAAGTGTAAAAAAATCTTATTTGGCAACAGCAATATTGTTTCTTGCCTCCTATTCACCTGCAAGCTTTAGTATGTAGCAGTGGCAGCCTGGTCTATCCATATTGTAAAAGGCTTGCATATATTAACAAGATAAATTATGATAGTTTTAGAGAGCAGCCATAGGGTATCTGGGTTGCAAATAAAAGCCCAAAACAGGTTGCCATCTGGGAGGAGAAAAGGTCATCAAAATTGGTTTTGGCTCGGGGCAAGTTGACAATTATGTTTCGCAGTCCAAACCTCATGTCAAATGTTTATTCTATAAGCTTTTCTAGTGTTGAATTTTTTCAATTTGCTTGATTATAACAAAGTAGCTGGCAGAAGAAATTGTTAAATTACATACAAAAAGTATTTTTATTATCAGGAATTATATGTAGTTTGCATTTGAAATTAGACCCTCAGGAGACATGTCTAATGGATTATGAGTGATTTAATTTCCAAAGTAAGTAACTAGGTACGATCAGTTGTACCTTTATGTAATGTTCTTTTAAATGCCACCTTTGCTGCTGTATCTTTTACTATATAACAAAATCAATATACATGCTAACATTGGTATGTGAATACATACTTGGATATGTAAAACTAAATTCTAACAGATATAAACATGACCGTCTGCATGAACTTGAATGTACTGAAATTTTTTTTTTTTTTGCTGAAATTATGAACCGTGACATATAAGAACAGTTAAGTAAAGTTTTTTGTCAATAATCTATGACCAGGATAAGAAGAAAATAGCACCAGTGAAACAATCAGACATGAAGAGAACCAGAAGGGATCGTGGGGAGTTGGAGGATATAATGTTCAAGCTGTTTGAAAGACAACCAAATTGGGCATTGAAGCAACTTGTCCAAGAGACTGATCAACCTGCAGTATGTGTCCTTTGTACTGGTTATTCTACATCTGGATAGTTTTAAGCTTTAGTATCTTTCCTTGTTTTCTGGCTAAGCGGGTTTGCTTTGTCGGCAATCATTTAAAGAGTTTTGCTTGCTAGTATGCATCAATCTAATGATGATTAAGTAATCCTAACACATGATTGGTGAATTTTCATGGATATATTTTATTGCTAGTACTTGGATTAGATGCTTACAGTTTGAATGTTCTCACTTTGCAGCAATTCTTGAAAGAGATACTGAACGAGCTTTGCGTGTACAATAAAAGGGGAACTAACCAAGGAACATACGAGCTTAAGCCAGAATACAAGAAATCTGTTGAGGATACACCTGAGGAATAAAAACTCCATCTCCTTCGACTGTATACTTTCAAGTGCTTCGCTGCCCCGTTATTTTTACTTTTTTGAACATTATATCCTACGGCGGTTAGCGATAAAGAAACAGACCCATGAGATGGGCTAGCAATAGAGAAAAAACAGTAACAAGATGTCAGGAACAACAATCTAAGATATATATTTTAGTATATTGTTTGCGGCACATTTTAACCTGAGAATCGTACATTTGATTTAATTCGATTGTGAAACTGATATATAATGTTCCAACTTGACTGCAGTTTGTACAATTATTCAATTTCATTTGATTGTGAGAATCATATCTCAATGAGAATATAGATATAATGATAGGAAATTAAGAAATATTAGACATCTTATGTTGAAAGTGAAAAAAATCACCAAGTGCTCCTCACCTCCAAGAATAATGTCCCTCCTAGGGAAGCCACAAGGCACCAAGGACCTCCTTCCTAAGATGAGGCTTTTAAGGCGCCAAAAGGGCAACCCGACATCTTTCACATATTTTCTACGAGAGGTCTCCAAGTCATCCATGTAACATTTGTCACGACTCATGAGGAGAACCTCATATCTCTCATCTACAATTAGTCTCCAAGGGCCACGTAGCCTCTAAGGACTACTTGTAACGTCCTGAATGCTCTCTTGGCAAATCAGCGAACGTTCGGCACTTAGACGCCTATTTTTGCACCTCTGCGTAT
>JAYMTA010005808.1:0-11029 GCA_036897625.1 Pelargonium cotyledonis | reverse complement strand
CGGCGGCCCCTTCTACAAGGTCCCCCTCGGCCGCAAGGACTCCCTCATCTCCGACGGCTCCCACGTCCCCACCAACCTCCCCAAACCCACAATGCCTCTCCTCCAAATCATCTCCCTCTTCGCCTCCAAGGGCTTTTCCGTCCGAGAAATGGTCACTCTCGTCGGAGCCCACACCATCGGCTTCGCCCACTGCAAGGAGTTCGCCTCCCGGATCTTCAACTTCAGCCGGGACTCCGACTACGACCCGGCGATGTACCCGCTGTACGCCGAGCGGTTGAGGAAGCTCTGCGCCAACTACACGCAGATCCCGGACATGTCGGCGTTCAACGACGTCATCACGCCGGGAAAATTCGACAACATGTACTACAAGAACCTGCAGAGAGGTCTGGCGCTGCTCCAGTCCGACCAGGCCATCGCGACGGACCTGAACACAAAGCCAGTCGTGGACCATTACGCCGCCAACCAGACGGCGTTTTTCGAGGCCTTTGCCAAGGCCATGGAGAAATTAAGCGTCCTCAATGTGAAGACCGGAGGTCAAGGAGAGATCCGGTACAGATGCGACACTTTCAACAATCTAAAGACTAATTAGGATATGAGAATGAAGCCAAAGATACTTGTGTTTGGATGCCGAGAAAATACTGGATAGAATTTTTCATTTATTTACTGATTGGACAGAAAAATCTTGCCTGCCGCAATTGACTGAGCAAATTGAATGTTCTGCAGTTGTTGCTTGCGCCTCAAGCCAACAAGTATCTTTTCTGCCCAATGACTGAAACATTTGGCAAATGCAGTGGGAAACGAGGGTGTGAGAAAATACACTAACAAAGAAGAGGAAAGACGAGAATTATACAAGAATGAATTGCCATCCTTTACATGCACCGGCACACCATCTCGCGCTTCATTATCAATTTGACAACATACCATACACATGGACGAAAATAAATAGCTTAGACCTCGAAATAAGCTAATCCAGATGCCAATCCATTGCTCCAAAAAATGCGTGAAAATACAAGTCCATTCATCACCCGAATGATCCCTGTACAGTTCATTTACCATGTTAACAAAACGATCCTAAACACGAGTTTGATTCACTTTTATGATGAAATAAGAAGACAATACCTTACATTGGTTAACAGGGCTTCCTCTTATCAACCTTTAGGTGAATATTAAACCACTTCTTCTTTTTAGGCCTATCCCTTGTTGTGGATCTCTTCTCCCTTACTTGCCCTTCTTCTTTGGCCTCCTTGGAAGCCCCCCTACTTCGGCTTCTACTGTTGAGTCGCTTCATCGGAGGAGCACATGTGTACGAGGCATGAATTTCATTCCTTTGTTTGAGAAGATCGTCAATCTGCACATTCAACATAGAGATGTATCCACAAAAACTCCACTCAATCTGTGTACTTGAAAGTTGAAACCACATTTGTTATTATTTCAGCCGTGTTTTCAGAATTTTACTCACCGCTTGCATTTCCTGTGCGTATCTACTAGTCATCTCCGTAAATTGAGCAAGAACCTATCAACAGTCCCTGAGATTAAAATGTAGTATACAAACAACCGTATGGAGTATGCACTGTCTGAGTCAAGACTTCATACCTCTCTGTATTCAGATTCAAATTTTGATATTTCTACTCTTTTAGTAAGAATTTGAGCTTCCACAGCTCTGAGATTCTCCTTTTCTTCTGTAAAAGGTTCCGCACAAACTGCTTCTATTGTGTAGCTTACACTTTTAAAGAAGTTGTCACCTTTAATAAATATGGAAAAAATACAAAAATAATAGTCAGATTAGCAAAATGTACGAGCATACATTCAAAAGCCTAATTGAACAGATAAGTTGAAGAACTGACCATATATAGCAAATATATGGGTTCCAGACTTAAGTTCGGTTATTTCACATTGCTGAAACCCATCCAACTTTTTGAAGAAAGCAGCGTCAGGGTCTTTTGCAGCAGCAATCTACAAAGACGAAATAGTGAATTAAAGAACATAAACAAAGCTGAAGATGGATAAAAATAATACTTAGTATCCTTTGATCTAATAAAAAATGAGAGAGATAATAATAATAATAGCACATTAGCTTACCAAGTTGACTGTTTGATCTAACCGATAAACAGGAAAACCAAGGAAAAACATTCCGGCAGACGTAACTTTACCTGTTTTGACACTCTCCTCCTACAGCAAAAGTTGATATTGGTGAGTGTCTCGAATTAATGAACAGATGAGCCCAAGTAATGCTCAAAATTGTAGGCATGAATAGAATTTAATCAACGCGGAAAAGTTGGATGTTGGCTCCTTGGAGAGAAGCAAATATATACCTGTAGTGCAAGGCTTAATCCCCCACTCTCTTCTCGATCAAAGTACAACAACTGCATGAATTAAGAATTAGTTGATCAAGCAAACTCTTAACCTGAATGTATGATATTCTTAGAGACTAGATGAAGGCTAGGGCAATATAATGAGGAACTTAGCAAAGCAACAATATAATAAATTAAATAATTTAACTTACAAAGAACTAATGACAGCTCTTTGGTGTCTAATACAATTCAGTTAAAAGTTAAAAGTTAAAAACATATTAAGATTAGAGAAACCCTTGGAACTTACATAACTAATCTAACAAGCGCAAGAAACAAAAAAAAAATGATTATCAGCCATGGAAAGTAAGAATCCAATCATAAGTATGGAAAAGGTTGGCTGTACGCAAAGTACAGATAAATCTGAAAACTATAGATGAGCTTGATCAAAGGCAATGATATCAGTTGATTGCAGGAAATTCGAGTTCATTGAGGAATACCATGTAAACAACAAATGTTGTAAGTCTTCCATTTTCAAACCAATCCTTCCCTTCTGAATAAGTAAATTTAAAGAATCATCTAGGTTAGTTGCTCTGGTTGCACAAATATATGAACCATATACAACTCTCACATCAACAAGCTATCTTCATAAGGATAAAAGCTCCAAAAAAATATAAGTGATATACAGTTTAAATGCATTTTTTCATTTATAACTTTTATGTGATATCTCTAAATTTCCACTTGTGCCAAATATTTATGATATATCCAAACCTTGAATTTGCTTCTATCAGAAGATTCCACCCGACAAACAAATCCAGCCCGTGCTTCCTCTTCAGTTATCGTAACAGAATAGAAATGAGCACACTGCTTTTCAACCTGCAAAAAGAGGCAAAGCTCAATAGACCACATTATCATCAAAATGATAAATTGGACAAATATAGCAACACCTTACCTTTCTAAAAAGAGGTTGGCCAAGTGGAAGCGGACGAACCGTGATCGTACCATGAAGTGCCTCCTCCAAGACAGTTGCTGATACAGTGGTCTTAATTGGTACACCTAGTTTACTGTATTAGATGGAACAGTAAAAATAAACTCAATACATTATTTGACCACTCATGGCTCAAGAGGGGCATAAGCCTTAGTACACAAATTAAAACAAGAAGCACAAAGAAAGCAAAGGCATGGGTTTTTATAAATAAAATGAACTGACCTAAAGAGAGCAGCAAACATGGTATTCACAGCCCCCAAACTTGAAAGATCCAGCTCCAATTCTTGCCTTTCTGACTCAACAGCCTAGGCAAAAGACAACTATATGAGGTTCGCCTTTAGATTTTCATGTCAGATGTAATACCAACAAAGCTGACCATAGTCATAACAAACCGCATGTTGGAAATTCAACATGTCATAAACTATATTCCAAACCATGTAAGACATAGATCTTTCCTAATTAGAAAATATCACAGTAGAAGGACCTTCTCAGATATCTCACCTCAAAACCAGCTGTGTCAAACTGGCGCCTTTTATCAAGGTCGGACAGGATATTATAAGAAAAGGTCACCTCCTTAAACATATCAGCTGCCTTTGGATCATTTGCATTCTTGTCAGGATGATACCTGAAACAGAAAAAAGCAGCACTTATAATAAATTAATAACCAAAATCATCTCAGCATGTTGCTAATTGACTCATACATATAGTCAATGGAGGACCACTGTCTTTACCTGCTAGATAATTGTAGAAATCATTACATTCTAAGAGATACCGAAGAGTCTCACAAAAATAATGATAATAATGATTAGCCATTGAAGGCAGTGCCTTTCCTTCAATACACCCTAAGGTTATTTGGATAGTTAGAATCAACGATGAATGGATGACTGATTCTATGCTGGAAATGAAAAGTGTATGCTTTTCAGAGACGTGACATTTACATGGATTTAAACCAAGCTCTGAGATTTCTCAACAGCCCATATGCTTCTATCACCAAAACTACGTAACAAAAATCAAACAATACACATTTCTTTCATCACAAGGTTGACAAAGTTCATGTGTTTTATTTGCAACTATCAAGAAAACAGATGGTATTAAAAAAGGAGAAAAGAAGGTAGTAACGTATAAGTCACAATTACGTGGGTGAAAATCATTGAACTATACATCCCAAGACCTTTCTAAAATTAGACAGCACCTAACCAAATGGAGTACAACCAACAATTATAAGATCAGAGAACCAAGAGTCCAAGACCAACTATTATTATATCATAGTGTGGGCAGTTAGTTCCATGTAACATCAATAGAGACATGGTGCCGGAGTGGAAATTTTTAAAGAATGTAATTACATAGCTATCATCCTAGCACCAATATCTTTCACCTTTTCATATTCCCAATGGTCTTATTATGAAGCGCAACCCAAAGCAAGGTGACTTTCACTATGACAACTATATATGAGGATTTCACCTCATACTTCCACACACAAGAATGTCAAGCAACAAGGTCGTTACCGATGCCGTAGAGTAACATAATATTAGTTTTCAAATTCCAAATCCTCAGTGATTCTTGATTTTCTCATCACAGCTCTTATGCCACCATTATCATGAAATATCTTATGCTTGAGGTTGCATTCCGCATTTAAGCTTAACAAAGCCATCACGACAAATGATAACCCAAGATATGGGCAACCACAAAGTTAGTTGGCCCAGGGTCATAATTGTGATTTGTGAGTACTACGTCAACTTCAATGTCCACACTTCATAATTGGCCGCTATTGATATCAAAAATGAATTCAATGTCCCAACCCTTCTCGATGATTTGTTCCACCCACCAACTAGATGGTTTGTATAAGGCCAATGGAGTTGTCATTTATCTACTCCTTTATGGTATATAATCTTTTACGAGATTAAGGTTCTGCGTATCTGAATCTAGAAAAAGACAAGCTACAAACAGTACTCTTGAACTATTCACCCCAAATAAGAAACTGACAAAATTTATCATAAAACCTGCTGTCGTTTCACTGTCCTACACAATCAAGTGGTAAGGTCTCCTCCAAATTATTTCATACTAGCTCACCTCACACCTAAACATCACAACAATGGCCCCATAGCCATTAATCTCAATCTTCCAACCTCTACCTTCTCTCTATCCTCATTTGGTCCCTCACTGTTCCACATTATGCAACCAGTACTGCAGAACTGTCTCAACTGTAACAGCCTTGCCTTTACTGCTCCTTATATACTCACCACCAATACAAGAATAGTATCACTGCAAGTTCCTCGTACTGTTATTTGCAAAGGTTGTCCATGGATAGTTGAATCTAAAAATATGTTAATTTGCCACCCCTTCTCACAATTAACATTAGAATGTGACACAGCCATGAATAAAAATAATTTAACATAAACTGGAAACAAATAAACTTCCACTCTCTTTAAGCAAAGATCCAAAGTCATATAACCAACACAACGTTCAGTATATACAGAATCACAACAACTGAGACTCTGAGAGGTCAAACAATAACAAAAACTACAACTTTCACTGAAACAAACTACAATTGCGAAGAAATGCAAAGCGGTAACATACTTGAGAGCCATTTTCCGGTAAGCACTTTTTATTTCCTGGTCGGTCGAGTTCCTGGAGACACCGAGGACCTCGTAGGGGTCCCGCCGGAGTTGCTTTGCCGCATCCTGGTTCTCCGATTTCGACCGATTAGCTGGCATACTTTTCCCGAATGCGCAGCTAGCTTACACAAACCTCAGAAATCCACCAAAAACCCTAATAAAAAAAACGCCTCCGAAACACAGAGACTCACCGCGAATTGATGAATCCGGCGAACAAATTTCGCCGGGACTATGATTGAACACTCGCTGAGAAAGAAAACCCTAGCGAGGAGAGAGAAAGAAGAAGAGAACCATGAAGGTCCAAGCTGGAGCTTGTCTGGAGAGAGAAGGTAACAATCAATTTGGAGGGGAAATTAGGACAAAGCAATTTTTTTTTTATCTTTGTTAAACAAATATATCGTAAAAAATAATTTAAATGTGGTTGCGGCTATGTATGTGCTGCGCGGAGTGCGCAATACGCACAGGGGGCTTTTGAACCTATATTGTAGCAAGGGTGCGCACTGCGCATGGAGCGCAAGGGAGAAAGTAGGCGAGAGAATTTGAATGATGTTTAAGAGGGTGGCATGAGAGGAGGACCATGGTTGATTCTAAAAAGTAAATGCCATTTAAATTCAAATCACATTCATTGGGATGATCTAAAAGAAAAAAACTTAACCTCGACATCATTAGGTATACCACGATCGTCATTGGGTATACCACGAATATAGGAGAATGCATGAGTAATTAAAATATAATTTGTCTCACAGTATACGCTATGACGATTCATGGTTCGTATTTAATCTTAAATGTTAAGTCTCACAATTTGGGGCCTCTAATGCATTGCTAGGTGTCACTTGTTCTATCATCACAAGGAAAATTTGTAAAGTGGTTTTGCACTGAAAAGAAAATTATATTTTTTATTGTCATATATTTGATATTTTTTCAAAAACTTCTTGGTCTTTGTTCTCGAGGGTGACCACCCAAATCTATTAGCAATCACACAATTAGAATACTTGTTTTCAAATATTTATTGGAAAATGAGCCTATGATACTCCCTTGTTGATCCTAAGTTAACGGAACACTAAGCTATGCTTTCATATTCAATTCAAACTAGTAAACTTTATCTTGTATTTCAACACTTGAATATTGCGTTAGGCTTTAATTTTGAGTTCTTGCCTGCAAACCACAAAGGATAACACATTGTTAGGTGAAATCATGGGTGTGCTTCAAATTCTATTGTGGGTAGGATAGGAAACATGTCTAACATGGTGAAACAAGAACTAGCAAACTAGCTATAGAGATAATTTAGAGAGAACCTAGAGAGTAAAAGTGTGTGATTGCGACAAAAAAAAAAATTCACAAAGTGGGCAAAAGATTCATTACCCATTGAGTGGAGAGAATAGTTATACTCATAAAGTGAATGTTCAGAGGTAATATGTGACATTTGTAAACTAGACTATTAGAGCTAAGATCAAAATAGTTAACAACAAGGGTCTCTACAGAATGTGGTAATTTTGTAGCAATATACTCCCTCCGTTCCAAAATGAGTGTCATATTTCTCTTGCATTTTTGTCTTAAAATGAGTGTCTTGTTTCCTTTTTTAGTAAGTTAGTTATTCATGAATTGTCAATAATATCCTCATAAGAAGTTAGTTAGGATCTTTCAACACATGATCATGAGGATAAAATAGTAAATATACCACACTAACTAACTTCTCCTTAATTTTTCTCAAAATATAAAGGACACTCATTTTGAGACGGAGGGAGTACAATAATATATGAATGACGATTGGAAATGATAAGATTATCTAAATTTTATTTCCAAATTCCAAGTTTAGTTTTGTTGGAAATTATCATTCCAAATAAATACTAACTCGTGAGTGATAACTAATACTCTCTCATTTCCAAAATGAGTGTGCTCCTTTCTATTTTGAGAAAAAATTAATGAGAAGTTAGTTAGTGTGCTATGTTTATAATTGTATCCTCATGATCATGTGTTTATATATTCTAACTAACTTTTTATAAGAATATTATTGACAATTCATGCATAATTAATTTACTAGAAAAGACAACAAGACACTCATTTTGGGACAAAAAAGCAAGAGAAACAATACACTTATTTTAGGACGGGGACGTATTAGAAAATTACTACACGTTTAATAGTGTACAGTGTGCACCTACAAAAACTTAAGTGTTTTTGAAGTATCCTCCATTAATTTTTGTCCCATTTTTTTCACGTGAAGCAAAAATCTCTAATTTGTCAACAACAATCATATTTAAAATTGTCATACGATATTGAATTGGTCCATTTCTTTCTCAACCATCAAAACAATTTTGTCAACTTCTATTTGGATGCTTGTGGTGACCTAACCTATTGATATATATACCTTATCTCTATGCTACGCTTAGTATTTTCCGAAGTAATTTAACATTAAAAAAAAAAAAAACTAAATCCAAACGAGTAACTTGGGTCATGGTCTACTATTATGAATGTGATAGGTTGAAATCAGATCTCACTTGCAACCCCAAATCCAAATGAATTTGAAGCATTTTCGAGTCATATTTAAATTAAACTTATAAATTCGATGAACCCGGTATTGTCGACTCTAATCTATTCCAATGCATCCTCATACATAAGAGAACAAGGATACATTACATTATTAAGACCCGACAAATATTTTTAAACAATGTCGATGGATTAATGTATCTTGTTTGGATAGAATTAATGTGAAAAACAAGAATCATGTAGTACAATTTAAAGCATTAATTATAATTATTGGAGTTATAATATTGAAGGAAAAAGAAAATAGTAATATATCAAAGATTGATGACCCAATACCTAGCAAAGCAAGCAACACAAAGTACTCATATTTGTTTAGGATTGTGGTAATGTAATGTGACGCTGACAGAGATGCTACAACTAAGGGGCATCTCCAATGGCAGTGTAATAAGAGGGTAATAGTATAGTAATATGTGCTTTATAATATAATATTCATTTTGTACGGTAATTATGTATTATGCATGTAATATACACACATAATATATAATTACATTTGACACTCGTCAAATTTCTTCTTCAAATCAAATAAAAATATTTTTAAAGTCAAAAAAGACAAATAAATATATAATTTAAAAGTACAAAAATAATTTTAAAATGTAAACAATATAGATGTGGGTCTATGCTATTACACTCGTTAGAGTGTAAACATTATGGTGGTTGGTATAATAGAAATGTAAGATGATGTGTCAATTTTATTACACTCTCTAGAGTGTAAACCATTGGAAACGCCTAAAGTGTACTTGTTCACTTCAAGCCTTACGTTGGTTTTATTGGATTAAATATTATTGTGGACATGGTAGATAGTTGATACTGGGTTTGGGCTTTGAACATTACAACTGGGCCAAATCAATGGGTTATATTAAAATTTAGGCCCTAAAAAGCCCATAAATATTTTTTGATATGGGTTTGATCCAACTTTTATTGGGCTATTTAGAAGAAACCGAACTTAGTTGGGCTCAAAATGTCTGACCAATTATCTCTTTCTCTGTTTAAAAATGTGGTATTTATACTTAAACTAAAACGGTAATGTGATGTCGCGTGATTAGTCGCTGGAGATGTGGGATCTTCCGTAAGACTCATGGTGAGGTTAGACCCTAGCCTCTCAGACACGTTTGTCAGTTGGTGTCTAGTGAGTCACGTACTCTTCAAGCATCAGGAGGAGGATACGAACTCCTAAAAATACCTACCATTTCGGATAGCGTCCCAGTGCCCTTACGAGGTTAGAAGACATTTACAAGGTTACCAATCTTGATTCTGATACAATAATCATCCCCCAAAATTAAAATAGTGCTAATATAAATTATATTGGTGTCGGTTCACTGTTGATGAAATTATTACTATTAATATCTTCATATGAATCATATGGGAATTAGCATTAATTATTCAATTCTACCGCTGAATATCATTGTCAAATCTGATCTTATTTACATTTTCATTTTCATTTTATATATATTACACTATTACAATTTTCTAATTGGAGTTTACATAATGATAAAATTTGAAATTTGATCATATAATTCAAACTCAGAAAGTAAGGTTAGAAGTTAGAACACTAAACAAACGTTGTTCCCATTCTAAATCAATCAAACATGGCTCTTCGTAAAGGTTAACCACTCTTATTAATTCGAAAATTCACAATCAATTATTTTTGAATTTTCATCTAAAAAAAGACCATTTGATGCTTAATTGGTTGAACATTTTACATATATTATCTAGTCGAGTACATATGAAACATGCATTGCACCATTTAAATTTACAACCATGAAATGAGACATGTTCTAAATTTCAATTTTTCATATACATAGTCTCGTTTGTTATGTCTGTTTATAAATTTTTATTATATATAATTAGTATTAAGGGTTGGATATTTGTTGGTGGTGGCTACTTACCTAATTAAATAATTAAATGATAATATTATTATAGTTATTTATAATATATGTCAAGATGATAGATGGATGTAAATTATAAATTTTGTTTATATGGTTTTCCTATACGTATCCATGCTATTATCTACCGTAAGTACTCTATACCTTAAGATACAAAATATCAATAGTTTAAATAAATATATTATATTCCAAATATATATTGATTTGTTAAGATTGAATCTAAATTAAACGACATCAAAGTTTGAGACAACATGAATAATAAAATAAACTTTTAGATTTGGAAACATTTATTAGACAACTACATTAAACATATCACGTGTACGGTGAACCTACCATTTTATAACAAATAATAGTTGTTAACATTTCACTTCTCACAATTAAAATAGAGCATTTCTTTGTTGAAATAAAAAACCCTTTCATCTATAATAGTAAACAGGTGGAACTTGACTCAAGTGTAATGGTGTAGTTGATAACACAAGCTGCGTAAGTGAGAAAATCGTTTTTGTTCAATCGATCTCGGCTCAACACATCTCTTGGGAGGAGGAGGAGCTTTAATTTAATTGCGACTTACCCTTGAATGTTGATTAATCTAAGTGATAAAACGGTTTAAAGGTGTCAATCACGAATTTGCGGTCCGCTTAAAAACTCTATGATATAAACTGGAAAAAAAGGTGGCAACTTTTAATTCATAATAATTTTTTTTTTTTTTTTTTT
>JAYMTA010005807.1:0-11030 GCA_036897625.1 Pelargonium cotyledonis | reverse complement strand
GGATCATGTATGGCGTCAACATGGTGAATGGTCCGGTTGTTCTCTTGGACTGGTTGGGGATAGGTCTGCCGAGGCCTCAGCTCATATTTGGAGTTTGTTTCTTCCCAGGGTAGACAGGTGATAGGGCATTCTGCGAACTTTGGTTTTAGTTTTCCTTTCAGTTGGTTTTGGACTTTAGTTTTATTTTTGGTTTGGTTGTGTTTTCCTCATCACCCTATTGTATTAATCCTATTTTGAAATAATAGTTTCTATTGTTTCCTATCAAAAAATAAAAAAAAAAGACATAATTGAAATGCATTTTTATCATAAAAAATTGTAATGACATTTATTTCAAATTTATTTTTATTTTTTAAAATCACACGTATATGTATTGAGAAAAATGTAGCAGTGTTTTTACTCTAAAAATTAACGTTAAACTCTAAACTATATTACATAAAATATTGTTGTTTTCAAGACGACTTGAACAAAAATCTTACGCAACTAAACCAAGCTCTTGACCACTCGATCCTTACATAGTTAAATGTTCAAACAAAATTTAATCAAAATTAGTTAAATCTCAAACATTATTATATATGTTTTATATATTCAGAATTGACTTAGGTAAATAAAACAAATGAAATGGACATTGTAATTGACAAAAGCCAGCTTTGAGTTTTTGTCCCACCTAAGTGGATTTTTTATTATGTATATGTAAGTTTTATGTGATTATCATTAAAAAAATGTTTAAATAATATCGAGTTATTTGCAATATATTCACATATTTTCCATGACAAATTCACAAGTCATCAACTAAAATTAATAAAATTGCAAACCTCTAATTTCATTTATATCCAATTATTATTATTTTTTGAACAATAAATCCAATTATTTTATTTCTGTTAATAAATTTTTTTCCGCTAGCTTTTTTGTAAATTAAAAAATTAGAAATTAGTTTACACTACTGTACTATGAAGTCAACAATGATGTGCCACATGGGACCATGGTTTGTCGGGCACCGTGTTCTCACGGCGCATGTTAGTTACTTGCCGGAGCTGAGCAGTCAAAACACATGTACACGTAGGATGCGTACGTGTCATGCAATGAGTACTATTTACGTGGCGGAGTCTGATTCGTCATTTGGACAACGGCTATATAGGATGCGGCTCGAAAATCGGAATGGGTCCCACCCGAACATTTTCATGAAAAGATGAGAATTAAAGCTCCAAAGTAAATACTCTGTCGTATTGGCTTTCCATTACTTTTGTTTTTCTCTTTAAGATTATTCTGTAAAAAATAGTATGAAAAAAAATAGAGTTTTGTTATTCATTTTCGCTTCATTTAGATTCAATTTTATTTTATCATTTTAGAGGAAAAAACTTATTATCAACTTAATTCATGAGATAACAGATTCACACTGACTCGTGTAATAACTAACTTATCGTACATCTTACAACCGATCATAAAATATCATTGATTTGCAAAAGAGAAAGACACTGACTTTGATCTTTTAGTTAAGCAACTGACTTCATTCATTTAGTTGAGCGAATACAATCATTTATAAACCAGAATACTCCTACACGTTTCGAGTCCTAACTTGATATTTGAGATCACCCTGTTGTGTATCGCTCTCCATTATCATTGTCGAGCCCTCCACACGGCCTCCCATTAGACACACCCTCCACCCTGCTATCTCCCTTCCTAATCACGGGTAGCCCGACCACCTTCGAAGCCTTCTTATTTGTAGAACAGTATTGCTCCATCAAAATTTACCCTTTGGTGCCCTTCACAATTTACCATCACTCCGAGCCTCCGACCTCCAACATAATTTCTAAAAACTAATTTTGTTTATTTATTCGATAAATATGTTTTTATTTATTTGTGCATTGGTAGTGAATTCAAAATCTTTTGATTCTCTTAATATTATTTATTTTTGAGGTAAATAATACTAGTATTATTCCAAAAAATCATAAAGAAATTATATTGAGAAACATCATAACTTCCAAAGAACCAGACTAACATCTAGGAACCAAAAACAATTAGTACCTACATCGCTGATCCTATCCCTGATCTAAGCGGTAGAGAGATCGAAACCCAATAATAGACAATCATCCAAATTCTAACGCGAGACCCAGAGTTGCTAGTATTCCAGCCCGGATCATCAGTGATCACGGGAACAACCTAAAAATCACTAAACCTTAACCACAAGAAGACCCAATAAACACAAAAATCAACATCCACCAAGGAAGGAAAAATCAACATCCAACGAGGGAGGAAAAACCACTATAAAATAGAAAGAAAATACTGAAAAAAACTAAAACCAAATTGGAGAGAAGTACGGCAGGGGGGGGGGAAAATTCAGAGGCTTCAGCGTCAGCGATGGCTGTTCCCAGCAACGTAGGTAGCAACTCGCAGATATGGAGGGAGGAGAGGAACGACCAAATCTGATCCATTGACGGCGCAAGACTGAACTCCGGCTTCAACTGGCGATTCCGACGGAAGGGCATATGATGTGGAGCAAAGGAGAAGGAAGGATGAGGTTGTGTTGATGTGCGAACGGACTAAGGTCCGGCGGCTTGAAAAAAACCTCACCTATTTATTCTTCAACTATATTACTGTTACAAATCCAACAAAAAAAAAACTCACAACATTATTTATTTATTAGTATTGTTAAATTATTGTAAATTCAACTAAAATTTAATTTGCACACTGAAAGTTGACACCATTGAAAAAAGTTTATACTAATGCACAAAATTTAATTATATTATTGTGTGTCTTGAATTTAGTTTACTCATGTCAATTTTCATAGGTATGTTCAAATTCATAGCATATGGGAAATACTATAATAATTATTTTTATTTAATTAAGTGATAGTTATAGTAATAATGTCAATGTAGCCTAGGTTTTTATCATCCACTACCAAGGTTTTTTTTTTTTTTTTTTTTTTTTTTAACACAAACCACCAGGGTTTTTATTATATACAATTCAACTAATCAAAGCAATCTCTCTTTTCTTTTTTCTTTTTTGGTTTGTAAAGCAAATTCTTTCATATTAAAGCATTTCAGAATTTATCAAATAAATCACAACTTCTATTTTTTACTACTAATCTTTATTATAATAACAGAACTAAATGATATCAATTGAGACCCTTATTTTTCTCTGAGAATATAATTGTTTTTATTTCTTTCAAACCATTTGGCTTCACAAGAATAATAAAAAAATGATTTTATTCCCATATCTAAATTATAAAGGAGTTTATAGTTTTATGATACATAGAGATACAAAGTAGTATTTTGTAATGCAAGTCATAAACATACGTACGAGTAACATCTTTAAATTTATGTTAATTAACGTTCACAAATTTTGTTTCATATCGATTGTGATTACGAATGATAAAACTACAACTTTGTTACTTACGTCCCAATCATACAAATCTACTGTCCATTTTCAAATAATTAATACAATATTAAACATTATGTTATAATATCTCATTTACATGTGAATTGAAGTGCTTTAATTTAGCTAATACTTATTCCGTTCCAAAATTAGTATCTTGTTTGTCTAAATATTTTGTCCCAAAATGAGTGTCTTGTTTTTATTTTTAGGTTATTATATTATCATTTTCCCCATATTATACCTATCACTTATGCACATGAGCTGATTTGCACATGCGGTGTAGGTGGAAAAGTAAGGGTAATATTGAAAACACACTAAATTATCTAGTAATTCTTAATTTTTGCAAAAAATAAAAACAAGACACTCATTTTGAGACGGAGGAAGTAAATGACAGTCGAATGTTTAATAATTTCCATTTAATTCAAAATTTGAGAGGAGAATCCATATCTCAATCATGTTGACTTTTGGGGCTACTTATTTCCTTTTTATTTCAAAATTGAACTAGAGTTGACCTAACAAAATGGAATATAATTAACTTCCCAAAATATTTACAATTTACAAACCTATTTAATATACTATAATGACATAATAATTGAATTCAATTCGACTCTAATTCCAATCAACACAGATAATTAGAGTAACAAAATATATTATTTTCCTTCCAATTTTTATTTTTAAAAAATTTAATTCGATTAGATATGAGAGATGCAGACATCACATATAAAACACGTTGATAGTATGACTTGATAAAAAATGATTAATTTAATAAAATAGATATGCATGTTTCGTTTATGTTACTCAAATACATGAAACTACGGTTTAAATTTTTAACACTCGATAATTCGAAACTCAAAATTCTAAAACATATATATTTCTTTCGATCTGAAACTCGAAGAATCAAGTTATGAAAAATGTGATTGTATTTACTTCACAGTGAAAGTGAGAGACAAAGGGCACAAATATCTGGAAGTAGTGAAACAGAAGAAGGTGGAAAATGGTGGGACATTATTTTATTTAAAGAAACAAAAAGGAAATAACAAGGTCTCTGGTGGGCCCCACATTTTCAAATCTGTGACAGAGACGGCAGTTTCATTTCCTCAGCTTCTCTTTAACATCTCTCTCTAACCTTAATTTTCATTTAAAGAATATTTTTTTGTTAATAAAAAAGTCTTTGCTTGTAGTTTCTCTCTCTAGAAATTTTTATATTTATATGTGTATTGTACACACTGTGTTTTTGTTGGTATTTTTTATTGGTCATTGTAGAGCAGAGAAAAAGAAAAAGATGGGATTTTTGTATTCTTACGGCTGTGTTGTGTGAATTTTCTCTCTCAAGAGGAGCAAAGTCTTCTCCTCTTTCACAACTTTCATCAATCTCAGTACTCAGGTGGAGGAGGTGGAGCAAGAATCTAGGGTTTGCTAGCTCCAAGCTCCAACAAAGGTCTGTTCTTTTTTGCCATTTCTCTTATTTTTCTTGCTGTTCTGTTTTTGTTGTTGTTGTTGTTGTTGTTGATTTCTCTTGTGGAGAAGTTGTTTCTGTTATGATCTCTATCTGGGTTTTTTAGTTTTGTATGTCTAGTTGAATCTTGTGTTCTGGGTGTATTTTGTTCTGAAAAAGTTCATGCCTTTGCTGAGTTTAGGTTTGATTTCTTGCAAATTTGAGGAGGAGGAAGCTGTACAATGGAGTTTGGGTGTTTGTTTCTGCAAAAATGGAATTTTGGCAACATGGGTCTTTCTTTTGTGTCCTGAAGATCTGCCCTTTCATGTTAAGTTTCTGAGATTTTGGAGGTTTTTATTTTTCCTTTTTTTTATTTTTGGGTTTTTCGTAAAGTAGGGTTTTTTGAGTTTTGGGGGTTATTATGGAAGGTGTTGAAGAAGCCAATAGAGCTTTTGTGAAGAGTTGTCATGAGTTTTTGAATGTCCTGTCTCAGCCCAAAGATCAGGTTCAGTATAGAAATGCAATGGTGAAAGGTGGAGATGCTCTTTTCAAGTTAAAGAGAGTTTGTTCTATGCTAGGTACTGGTGTAGGTCATGCAAGAGTGAGAAAGCTTAATAAAATTGAAACCACCATACCACAAAGCATCCTCTTAGATAGTCCTTGTTCAAAAACAGATGATCCTACTAGAAATCTTCTCCAATCGAATGGTTTTCATGATAATCGAACCAAAAACTTTATCCAATCTAGTAGCTTTCATGAAAGCACTACCAAAACAGCACAGTTCCTTAAATCTAGTAGCTTTAATGAGTACCCTTCGAAACATGCACATTTTCTCCAATCTAGTAGTTTTCGGGAAAATCAGAATGCCCAAATAGGTTCTCGTGGAAACCCGACTCTGGAGTTGAGTACAAATGGGAAATCAAAATCCCCGCATTTTCTTCAGTCTAGTGGATTTCGTGAGAATCTTAATGCAGAGATGGGCTCGAGTTCTAAAAGCTCTGTGTCTCTCGGGAACCCGTCTCTAGAACTGAGTTCAAATGGGAAACACCATTTGCATTTTCTTCAATCTAGTAACTTTCGTGAAAATCTGAATGCTGAAATGGGCGGCTCGTGTTCTATTAGTTCTGTGTGTCTTGGAAACCCTACTCTCGAGTTGAGCTCAAATGGGAAAACTCCGTTTCACTTTCTCCAACAGCAGCAGCAGCAGGGGCGACAGATTCAGCAGCAGCAGATGAAACACCATGCTGAAATGATGTTTCGTAGTCATAGCAACAACGGAATTAGCTTGAATTTTGATAGTTCTAGTTGCACTCCCACCATGTCTTCAAACAGGTCTTTCATGTCGTCATTGAGTATAGATGGCAGCATTGCTAATGCGGACGGAAGCTCCTTCCATTTGGTTGGGGGTCCCCGCTCCATGGATCAGAACTCTCAACATCTGAAGAGGAAGTGCCCCGGTAAGGGAGAAGATGGGAGCGTGAAATGTGGAAGCAGCAGCGGCAGATGTCACTGCTCAAAAAAGAGGTTAGGGTTATATTCTTACCCTAGTAATGAAGTAGAGGTTGGATCCATGCTTTAACTAATCGCTTAATTTGTTATGTTCCATTTACAGAAAACATAGGGTTAGGAGATCAATTAAAGTGCCGGCCATAAGTAACAAGCTAGCCGATATCCCTCCTGATGACTTCTCGTGGAGAAAGTACGGGCAGAAGCCGATCAAGGGCTCTCCTCACCCTAGGTATTCTTATTATTTTCTTTATGACATTTCTTATTGTTGATAGAGATTTCAAAATTCCTCTGATGCTTTGTGACTTCATACTATTTGAGGTGGTGTTTCATACAATTCTGAACTTGAGTTGCATCTGGTGTTTTGATGTACAAAGAATTTGGATTTGGATTTTGCTTAAATCCAATAGATTTAAAACATGCCTATATAATTTCATGTTTTCCCAAATATTATATTTGTATTTGATATATGGTATTTCATATTAAATTCAATAATCCAAATGCAACCCTAATGAATTATAAGACTGTAACTATATGTTATCAAATTAGTCTTTCATGAACAGATAGTTTCAAGGAGTTTTGGCTATAAACGGAATTTATTCATGTGAATCCAGTTGGCTGCTTAGACACCATTGCCGTTACTTCTCATAATATTTAGACAAACTTTCTTGCTGTTACTTCTCGTAATATTTAGATAAACTCTATTGCCGTTACTTCTCGTAATATCTAGACAAACTCTATTTCCGTTACTTCTCATAATATCTAGACAAATTCTGCCCAATTTTGCTAAAAAGTAAAGTCGCTTTAGTTCACGAGATTTGCATTTTATCCATTTTGTGAATCCCGTTGGCACCGTAGACTCTAGTTCCATTGCTACTCGTAATATCTTGACAAAGTCTACCTAGTTTTGCTAAAAGTAACATCACTTTAGTTCACGTTTATACTTCAGCTTTGCATTTTGTCTCTATTCTCCGTGCTCCTTTACAACTCATATTTCCTGGTTTCATCGAAAATCTCTGTATATCACTCATAATAAATAAACTCTAGTGTTGATTTAAACACTCATAACCGCACACTCCATTTAGGAATATTTGTAAATTTTAAATAATTTTCTATTTGCTCATCTCCGCTTTTGACTTATGCAGGGGATATTACAAATGCAGCGGCAATAAGGGTTGTCTAGCAAGGAAACATGTGGAGAGGTGCTTGGACGATCCTTCGATGCTAATAGTTACTTACGAAGGTGAGCATAACCATTCCCGAGGACCGTCCCATGCTGCAAGCACATAACTCAAGTCCCTTGTAGTCGAATCCATCGTATTTTCTTCTGATTGTCTTGAATTGGTCCTGTATATATTTTGCATGACTCAATCATGGGATATTTGGAGCAGTTTTCTTCTTTGGGTTCGATAGTAATCATCTTCCCGAGCCTCTTCGGTCTTAATTTGACGAATTGCACCATTCGGGAAGTTTGAGGTCCTAGTTTTCGTCGAATGTGTCAAAATGCTTGGAACATTTTTAAAGTCTTCAATGAATGAAATGCTTTTTTTAGTTGCTAGTTTTGTTTTACGTCAGGTTATTGATTTCAATTCTCACAGTGATCCATGCTTGGTATTTACGATCTGTCATGAACCCTTCGTTGAACTTGGCACGATGAGCGTGAACTGAGACGTATTTGCAAGTTCTTGAAGCCTACAGTTTCTTGAATACAGAGCTCATGTGATTGATAAATGGGGACCAAAATGTTCAGTTTATTTTAGGGTTTTCATAACATTTCACAGGATGGTAGTGTGGTGGATTTGTTGAGATGGAGAAGACTTGTTTCTCATTGGCTTCCCATCTTTGGTAGGGATGGTGCAAATGTGACTTCAAGTGCAAGGCCTCAATGATTTCAAATTTGGCTGTTTTCTCATTCTCACTCAATTTGCAAATGAGTGAATAAGTAAGTTCACTTGTTATGTGACGGAAGTAGCATTTTATATAATTATTGAAAACTTCTATCCGAATAGGGGGAGTAGTTGACAGAATAGGACAAACATCAAAGATTAATTAGCAGACTTCATTATCTCACAATAACTCGATCTAGTTTTACAACTTCCTTATTCCCCTTTATTAATTTCTAAGGGGATCCTTCGTCTCAACGACCACGGATCCTCCTCTGCACACCTACAATGTCAACTTTGAAATCTACATGTTGTAGCCAATTCAACCATCGGCGTTTCAAGCGACTCACCTTCTTCGTTAAGCAATCCACCTGCAACAATCTTCCTATACTTTCAATCAAATTTTATTTTGACTGAATTTAGGTTGCAACTATTGTGTATTATTCCTCCAACCACTTGATGGACGTGTGTGTACTTTATTCGAGAGTGGCCTACCTAAGATTGGGGGTTGAAAATTGAGCTCTTGGAAATTTCAACCCAAACCAACCATTAAAAATCTACCCTTTGTTAGATTTGTTTTGTCCCTATAATGGGTTGTGCCTATTATTAAGGTGGTGGGCCAAATAAAGAAATTTTTTCTTGATTTTGCTAATGAATCTTTTTGTTGCTACAAAAAGGTTAAAAACGCAATGATTGAACCAACTAGGGTTAGGAGGGAAGTACCAAGAAAATACTTGCAAATTGCAAAACTTGGATAAGAAGTAAAAGGGTGGACAAATAGGCCCTCATAGAATAGAGAGGCACCAAATATTGGTTGTAGTGTTGAAAATTGACCAATTAGAGGAATGGGTCTAACCTTTTATAGACATTTAATTTATATGTTGAGATTGAGAAATTTGTTAGGAGAGTGAGAGATCAACCTTGTAGAATCTACTTGAATGGATAATAAGAGTATAAGAGATCATTTTGGTGAGGTAAGGTACCAAAAGTTTTAAGCTAAAATTACGAGATAATGTTTCTTTTCTTAACAATATTTTCTTGTTCGAGATTGTATATATATGTCTTGAAAATGTTTCTTAGGCTGCTGCAAGATAAGATTTCGGCATCTTTCTGTATAAAAAAAAATATGACACAAATTATTTTGAAAAGAAGTTAGTGTTGTACAATTTTTATTGTTGCAGTCATGAGTTGTAATAAACTTAATGAATACTAAACTGTAAAAAGTATATGTTATCGAGAGTAAAATCTATCATTTTGTGGTTGTAATTGGAGAGCTTAGTAGAATTACTCTAATTTTAATGGATCACAAAATTATGGGATTATTATGCAAAACCTCATGTGATTTACGCCCACAAACACATGACTATCAACTTAAATTTTCAATGTATTTAACTATTTTATAGTTTGTCCTTCAATTTTCATAAGTTGAAATGAACGGGAAAATACTCTCTCATCAAGTGAGAGAAATCTGCTCATTTGTTAGCATTTGGAATATAAAACTGATTATAATTAGGTGCCTATTTCTGGTATTAAGTGCATTGTTTGCGGACAATATCATATGCGAAATTGCCCCTATAATTATTAGAGCAACTGTTTCCGATGGTTGTAGTGAGAGTGACTGTTCGATATGTTACAAAAAGAAATCTAAAATTTAAGGAAAAAAAGAAAGTGTACAATTAGGAGATGACACATGAGAGAGTGAGTGTAGATAACGTGAGAAACAGGGAAACAGGACAACACTCACACTCACACTCACAGCAACTGCAACGCAGTGAACTGGAATGAGCAGTCAAAACCAGCCAGCCACCACAAAACTACAATTTTATTTTATTTTTTCAGATTTAAAAAATAAATAAATAAAAAAGATAAAATTGTAACCGAACACTTTTTTTTTTTAAATTAAGATTAGAAATAGTTTTTATTGTAATCAAAACGTTTGAATTCAGTTATTGTACTAGTTTAAGGTAGTTTATAATTCTGTCAAATACACAAGCTGAAACCTTTCATCAAAGGTTTTTTCTCAAACGTTAGATTACAAGAACTAAACTCATAAGTACGTTTCAGATCGTACAACCTTAATCCTTTTGTTTTCTAGTTCTACCAAAATTAATTTGTTAATATAAATCCAAACATAGAATTGGTAGTAGTTTATAATCTGAAAATAAATACTACTAGTACATGCGTTGTTCATGAAACAGCTACGCATAGACCAACCTATAATTGATTACCTTAGTCAAAAAGCAGAGACTGAGTGTTGCAGAGACTGCTCTGCCGCATCTGCGCACACCCACTTTCACACGCATTAATTACTTCCATAATATAATCACAATACCATTCAAATCTAAAAATCAAATAAACCGCCTAATTGTAACAAACTGTACAAAACTATGCCAGATTTGGCCAAAATCAGCCACCGGATTCGAGGCGGTGACCGCTCGAAACAGCGGCGCCGGAAGGTTCGATTCGAACAGAAACGGATTGTTCTCTTAAAAATGTATAAAACTGTGGTGGATTTAACCGAAATAGGCCACCGGACTCACGGCGGTGGGTGTTTAGAACAGCGGAGCCGGGAGGTTCAGATCGAACAGAAACGGCTTCTTCTCGCTCCTCCTCATCGTCTTCTTCTCCTGCTCGCCGCTCACCACCACATCCACATTCTCCATCACATACCCCTTGTACTCCGACCTCACCGGCCCCCCCTCCGCCGTCTCTCCGGCGGCTAAACACACCGGAAACCTCCCGAACTCCAATCCGTACCCCATCTGCGGCGGCAGATGCGGAGGAGGCGCCATCAGCGGAATGCCGCGGTAGCCGAAGGTCGGCTTCGCCTTCCG
>JAYMTA010005806.1:0-11032 GCA_036897625.1 Pelargonium cotyledonis | reverse complement strand
TTGTTCTAAGCTAGCTACCTCACTACAATATTCACTGAGCAACTGCCAAGCTTCTTCAAAATTCATAATATCTACTTTAACTTCATCATCTGCATTCATCATACCGCAAACTGCTAGAGATCGAGATGCAAACAAAATCTTACAACCCATATGAACCTCAGGCTCTGGGATACCCAAACTAACCAAGTCAATAGTTTCCCAAACATCATCTAAGATGAGTAGAAATTTCTCTTCTTTCTGAAGCCTCTGGTACAGTTGAATAGCCATCCTCTCTGCGCTGCCTCCAACTTCCATCTTCAACCTCTCCGCTATTTGTGTTTGGACTCTTAATATGCTCCATTCTTTGGATACTGTAACCCATATGGCCATACCAAAAGGTTTCATAGACTCAAAAGTAATGAGATTGTTGTAGAGGTACTTTAACAGGGTGGTCTTACCGACCCCAGCAACACCCCAAATACCAATCCTTTTTATTTCATCACGACTCAGCAAACCCATAATTTTGGCTAAGGTTTGTGATGCAGTTGTTTGATCAACTGAAGGTTCGAAGATATGCTCAACTTTGGCTACTTTACAATTGATGGGCAAGGGGCAAGCACCAATAAGTCTTTCTATCTCTCTCAGAGAATTGGCTGTTTTTCTGCTGATACCACAGACAGAGAAACAACCAGAGACTCTTCTATTGTCAGCAGTCATGTCAGGTTCCATACGATGTGCTGCGATCATAATCTTATTAACCTCTTTGATCCACTCTTTAACTTGATCAGCTGTTGGAGCGTTTCCTTGTCTGCGAAGATTATAGATTTGATCGCACACATTTTCTCTTAGGTTTCTCAAGGTTTCCATTTCCTTTTTGAGAGCACTGCGATTTGATTGGAGTTTGAAGAGGTCATCGGCGGCATGATATGCAGAGCCACAAAGACACCGACCCATTTCCACCATTGACACAGACAACAATGAACTTAACACTCCTATACATAACAATACATAAGAAGATTTAAGTTAGTAGAGTAAAAAATATAGCAAAGGCAGAGATAAGAAATGTACAATGAAAAGCAGAACTTAGGTTGATGCTTCTCTATTCAACATTGATGCTAATCTCTGAACCATCATTAATCAGGCAATGTCTTCAATTTATTTATGAATCAAAACCCACATACAAATTGAACTTGAATGGGATGAAATGCAGTTTTGAGCTGAGCCATACAAGGCTAGCCAAGTCAACCCAATAAAGAATTTCCCATAATACTGAAAACCTAGGGATTTAACATCCAAAAATTTCAACTATTATTTAAAACAAAATTGAACTTCTTTTCATATTCAATTCAGTTTACTAATTAGTAAAGAACACTATTATGAAAACTGAAATAAACTATTCAGAAAAAAGAGCAACCCGGCTCCGGTGCCGGCGCCGGCGGCTAGAGTGGGAAGGGAAGCAACTTACCTTCTGCCATAGCCGATAGAGACTGAGTTTATGAATTTGATTGCTGTTTCTGAAATATTTGAATCTGACTCTGACCTACCAATTGTTGCTTATTCTGAATATTCTAAAAAGATCAGCAATGGCGTTCGCTTGTCGGTGAATTATCCGTAATTATTGTAAGACTCCATTGACAACTTGGAGAAGACTTCTCTAATATTTTATGGCAATTCACTTTCCTTTTAAGAAAATGATTTTTTTTTTTAAAAAAAACATTTTTTTCCCACTGAATCCGCACGGGTCGCTTTATGCTTAATTTTTTTTTAAGACAGGTACGAATGTAAATATCTAACATTACATCTGGCAGTAATTTATTAGCCAGAAGTCACAACCAAAAAATCACAATTTAGTGTTATAATTTTTACATTTGATCATAATTTATTAGCCAAAAATCACAACCAACCCATCACAGTTTAGTGTTATTTTCTTATATATCTATTCTTATAACTCTTTTTTTTTCTTTTTTTTTGCAAAAAAAAAAAAAAAAAAAAAAAAAAAGTCAGAGCTTCTCAAGTAAGTTACACACAACACAATCATTGCTGAAAGCTGTATTTTTTCTTATTTTCACCACAATCAGAATATTTTCTTGCACCTATGTGAAAAGAAGCACTTGAAAGTCCTAATCCTACCAACCCATAGCCATTAGAGGGCACAAAATTAACTTGACCTGAAGTCAACAAGTGGTGACAGCTAGAAATTGCAGCACCTCACTTTCTCTGTGTTCTTGAAGACTTGAGCTCCAGTTCTAAGATCCAGGAGGTAAACTCCATTATCATCTCTTCAATTTAGTTTCTGGGTTTGGCTTCTTACAAATTACAAAAAGTCATTGCCCTCCCTTTTCTCTTTACTCCAAGTTTTCATTTCAATCTTATCTTTTGATTCCTGCAATCTAAGTTGCAGTGTTTATATGATTTGTTGTGGACACCAAATTTTCATCTTCAATCTCTGAACTCTAAAGGAAGGTCCCAAGATCAAGCAATTTTTAGGGTTACTGTTTTCGGGTACCCCTCAATTTTTTTTTTTTTTTCCAGTTCATTGCTAATTCAAGTTGAATGAGAACATGTTTGCTGGTGTTTCAAAGAGAAGAAAATTTGTCTGAGCGAGTGACAATTTATTTGTATTGGCAAGATGAACATGCTTTTTGTTTATCTTGAATCTTGATTGGTTTGAGAAGAATGCATATAAATTCCCCATTTTTCTCATTAAAACTCTTGGACCTTTTTATAATTTGGAAGTGGATGAAAATGCAGTTAGTATGCTGAAATCTGCCTTTCTGCAGCTATACTTATATCCATGATTATAGAGTTTTTTTTACTTTTTTTGGCGTTTTAGGTGCTTTAGATTTTGGATATTGGTTGCATTTTCTAGTCTCCTTTGTTTTATAGGCTCACACAGACTTACAATAGTCAATAGCTTATTGTGAAGTCTTCTAAAGGAAAATGCCTCTTGAGTCCCGAGTGTTCATGATTAGCACGAGTGTATATATATATAGTTTAGTCAGGTCTTTTACTTAACCATTAGAATCAATGCTTACTTTCTAATCATGCAACTTATTTTCTTTGGTTTGAAGGATGGTTGACGCAGCAGCTTCTGCAGCAGCGGTTGAGGTATATAAAGATGGGAGAACCTTATTAACTTATGTCACTCGGAAAATTGATTATGCAAATGATCTGGATAACAACTTTAAAAAGATGATGGAGGAAGCGGACAAGCTCTATGCAAGAAGGGATGATGTAATGAAAGAAGTAACCAGAGATAAGACAAAGCTGATCTCTAGAGAATGTGAAGATTGGATTCGTAGGGTCGAGAACATGAAAAAGGAGGTGGTAGAGCTGGAAACCAGATACAAAAAACAAAGCAGTTGTTCATGGGGATGTCATCGGTTTTGGATGCGTTCAAATCTCAGCAAACGCATGGCAAAGAAGTGCAATGAAGTGCGCAGTCTATGGGATGAGAGAAAAGTCGAATCGGGGCTTATGGTTGAAAGATCACCTGATCCTGTCAGAAGATTACATGCGCCAGAAATTCAAGACAAGCCATCGCTTCACTGGGCTGTTGAAGAGATACTGGGTTTTCTAAGAGATGCAAATGTAAAAAGAATCGGACTGTGGGGGATGGTTGGAATTGGTAAAACAACAATTATGCAGAACTTGAATGATAACGAACACATTACTGAAATGTTTGAGCTTGTCATCTGGGTAACTGTATCAAAGGATTGGAGCATAGAGAAGCTGCAACGTGCTATTGCACAGAGGCTAAAACTCAATATGGAAGGCATCACTGACCCACCTGAAATTGCATCAAGAATATCCAAAGAGTTAGAATGCAAGAGGTATTTACTTCTTCTGGATGAAGTTTGGGACGTCCTAGACCTACATGCTGTTGGCATTTATGATAACCACAGGGATAGCAAGGTGGTGTTGGCAACTAGGTATCGTGACATATGCTACGAAATGGATGCTGTTGAATTTGTCAATGTGAAGCGACTGTCCGATGCTGATGCATGGAAAATGTTTCGAGAGAAAGTAGGTCAAAACATAAACCTTCCAGGTATTGACCCAATAGCTCGGTTGGTGGTCACTGAATGTGCTGGTTTGCCACTTCTGATAGACAAAGTAGCACGAACCTTTAGAAAGAAGGAGAACGTTCACCTTTGGAGGGATGGATTAAGGACCTTGCGGAGATGGCCTAGTTTGAAGATCCAAGGCATGGATGAAGTGCTTGAATTCTTAAAGTTTTGTTACAATGATCTAGATGGCGAGGACAAAAAGGTTTGCTTTTTGTATGGTGCATTATATCCTGAGGATTGTGAAATATATTCGGACTATTTGTTGGAGTGTTGGAAAGCTGAAGGTTTCATTCATGATGCAAATGATTTCACAGTTGCTCGTGGAAAGGGGCATACAATATTGGATTATCTCATCAATTTATCTATGCTGGAGAGAGGGGGGGATACGAAGCATGTCAAAATGAATAAAGTGCTACGAAATATGGCTCTCAAGATCGCACTGAATAAGAAGTCAAGATTCCTGGTGAGAGCTCGCGAGGATCTACTAGAGCCCCCAAAAGAAGAAGAGTGGAAACAGGCAAATCGAATATCTTTGATGGACAACAAACTGTGCACGTTACCTGAAACACCAGACTGTAATGATCTGTCCACATTGTTGCTGCAGAGAAACCGTAACCTTACCATGATCCCTGAACTGTTTTTTGGATCCATGCAAAATCTCCATGTTCTTGATTTGCATGCCACTGCAATTACTTCACTGCCGCCATCTCTATCCTGCTTGACGAGTCTAAGAGCCCTTTATCTTAACTCCTGTATCAAGTTAGAGGCACTCCCATCAAGCATGGAGGCACTTGTACAACTTGAGTTACTTGATATTCGAGGCACTGGGATTAACTGTTTACCAATTCAAATTAGATTTTTGACACAATTGAGATGTTTACGCTTATCGTTGTCAAATGCTGGCGTGGGAGGATCAGGGAAGATCAACAGTAATCAAGAGATAATTTCTAGCCTTATGTTACTGGAGGAGCTGAGCATTGAGGTCGGTCCATTCAACCAATCATTGGCTGAAGTTGTGAAGGCTATCATAGTGGAGGTGGCTACTTTGACACGATTGACCTCTCTCTCCATTTGCTTCCCAGGAGTGGAGTGTCTTCAGAAATTTATCACTTCGAGTTCGGTGTGGAAGGATTGTCACTTCACATTTTCTGTTGGTTACCATGAGTCAAGCAAGTATCAAATTCTTCATTACTTGGAATGTAAAATCTTAAGGTATGCACACGGTGAAGGTGTGAATGGTGCAATTTCTGAGGTACTTTCCGAAGCTGATGCATTTGAACTAATTGGCCACAAGGGAGCTTCAAGTTTATCAGATTTTGGCATCAATAGCTTCAATAAAGTGCGAGGTTGTTTGATTGAAGGATGCCATGACATTGAAACTGTTATCAGTGGTAGTAACATTTCAAAAGACGCATTGAAGTGGTTAGAGAAGATGCTCATAAACAATGTTCCAAAGTTGAAAAGCATTTGGGAGGGTCCTGTTCATGTTGGAAGTCTAGCCTGCTTAACAACTCTCACTATATGCAAGTGCCCTCTCTTGAAGAAGATATTCTCGAATGGCATGATTCAACAGCTCTCGAAACTTCAACATTTGAAAATTGAAGAATGTATGGAAGTCGAAGAGATGATTGTGGAATCAGAAAACATAGGGTTGGAGCCTGGCGTGTTTCCAAGGTTAAAGACACTGTTTCTTTTGAACCTGCCAAGGTTAAGAAGCATTTGGATCAATGACTCCTTGGAGTGGCCGTCTTTAGAGAAGTTCACTGTTTCTACCTGCCCTTCCTTGAAAAAACTTCCCTTTAACAATGGCAACGCTACTAAACTGAGATCCATTGAAGCCCAAGAAGCATGGTGGAGAATTTTGGAATGGCAACAAGATGATATTGAAGAAAGATTACTCCCTGTTTGCAACTTCACGACCTAGCACTTCTTGTTCCATTCCAATATTGGTATGATAAGGTACCATTTGGGTTTGACAAAATGGGATTGGGATGGGAATGAGATTACTAATCTTCAGTCTTGATCCAAACACGAACAACGAGAATCACATTCCCATTCCTAAACAAAATTTTCAATCCAAATGCTACCTATATTCTTTGAAAAATGTAAAATTCTTGTTGTCATGTATAATCATGTTAAGTTATCACTTTATTGGATGTCAAACTGGAATTCGTTTTCATGTATGACTGTCTTTTTTATCCTTGAGTGTAGAGAACTATTTGATGTAATTCATAATGTAAATATATGTTGTGGAATTATGGTGTGTAGTTTTCTGGCATTTTCATCAATTTTTTCTTGTAAGTTCATGATTTCAATAAAACATAGACGTTAAGTCCGAAAGCAGCATCCGAGGAAGTCCTTGCCCTCGTCTGACAACAATCCAGGTATGCTCGGAATGTTCCTTTTCTGCATGATCTTAAACATAGCTGCAGCCATTTCATACTCACTCCAAGGAGGTTTCCCAGTAAACATTTCTATAACAGTGCAGCCCAAGCTCCAAATATCAACAGCAAGAGTGAGCTCACTGGATTCAGAACTAGAATCTCTCTGCAGCAGAGCTTGCATCAGCTCCGGCGCCATCCAGTAGAGACTTGCTTTGACAGAAACCTTCCCTCCTGCAATTCCAGCAAGATGCTTTGCCATCCCAACGTCGGCGAGCTTCACAGCACCAGATGCATCTACAAGTAAGTTACTTCCCTTGATGTCTCTATGCATTATATTCATGCTATGCAAGTAGGCCAGTGCGGAGACTACATGGCGAGTGAAACTACGAACAACAGATTCTGTCATTGCTCCATGTTCAAGCACATATTTACTGATAGAACCATGATGACCATACTCCATGTAAATATACATCAATCTGTCATCAATTATCTCGCTGCCGTAATATTCCGTGATGTTACGATTCTTGAACTGGCTGAGATCTTTGATCTCTTGCTGTAGTTTACTTGTAAACTCTACTATTAGTGTTGGGTCATAATGGAGAAACCTAATCTCCTTCATGGCACATACAGCTCCAGTCTCTGGGTTGAAACCAATAAAAACACTCCCAAATGTACCATCACCAATAAGCCTTCCCTTCTGCCATTGATGATCACCCATATGCTGATAGACATAAACCTAGTCCATCATTGTCACAGAGTCATGTTTATCGAAAAATTACATCCTATCTTTACAACAATCATAATTGAACCCAAGCTAGGAGTGTAATCGAGCCAAATCAATAATAAAATTGTAAGAACTTGGCTCAGCTTGAGCTCAACTAAATGAAAATAATGAGTTCGAGCTCGGCTCATAACTTCAATGAACATGAATAATAGCTTTTTAGTGACATTATATAAATAATAATGCTTCGAGCTCGGTTCACAAGTCTATCTATTCTTGCAAAGTTTTGCTCGAGCTCGATTATAACGAATTCTAGCCAGATACTTAACAGATCGAAATCAAGCAACTCATTTACACCCCAAACCCAAACCCACCTCCAAGTTGACATAATAAAGCTTGGTGAAAAGGTTGTTTGAGTCTTTGAGACATGAAATGTTCTGATTGAGTTATGTTCATAAGATCAACAAGCATGTTATCAAGAGCTCCGAGTTTCAGGATACCTGTATTCTATATCTATCAGTATATATTCTCAGTTTCAGAGATTCTCATATTTCTATGTTGACTATTGACGTAGGCACATGGATCTAGGTTTCAAGTTCAGAATCTCATATCTGAAGACAAAGCAATTGTAATCAAATAGAAAAAACTTGGAGTACAGAGAAGATACATACCAGATGAAAGGAAACAGTGATTTTCTTTTTTCTTCTGATGTACTCAGTTTGGCAGGAGAGAAAGGAAGTGAGAATTTTTTTTTCCCAGGTCCAAACCAAATACTGCAAGGTAAAGATTTATATCTGATATGTGGACCACTTGATATGGGAACTTTGTTTTTTTTTCTATCATTTTTCAATGGTCAAATCAGAATCAGAGTCAGAGTCGTAAGTGTGTTTGGCAGTTTGGGTGGGTAAAAAAGTCAACTTAAGACCAAGTGGCTTCTTAGTACAAGCAAAACAATCTTAAACTTGAATTACGAGGACACTCTGTTTTGCAGGAAACAAATCGTAAAGAGACATTTATAAATGCAAAGAACTAGCTAGTAGTACATACAATCATTTGTCAACAATTAACTAGTGATTAATAGCAAACTATAGACTTGGTTGGATCCAAATAGGCGGCGTAAGGCGGGAGTAAGATTCACCTTGAAAATGAGGCACAATGGTTTGATCCTCCAAACTGTAAATTCCCATGTCCTGGCCACCACCTTTAGGATCCGAAATACTTAAATATGTTACCCAGGCATCATCACTGAAGTAGATGGAGTTGGGCTTAAAACGAAGAACTATGGCTCGGCGCTCTTCTTCCCAAATCATGTACCTCCTCCCTCCCAAATTATGCTCAAAGAGCCAAATTCAGCTCAAATACCATAAAATATGTGGTTCCATAAGTACACAACACTTTCTCAAAAAATCGAATGTCTGAATCCAATCTTCCCTCCCCGCTTGAACCCCTTTCCGCACAACAACCAGCAATTCGCCGCAACATTCAACCAGATACATGTTCTCTACAACCCAGTAACGGCTAAATTTTTCCAAAACGATTACAGTTGGGTCTTGACCATCGAGGTCTTCCAAATCAACAGGCCAAAGGTGAGTTGTAGCAATAGCAAAAAGCTTCCCTTGGTAAATGATAAAGGTGGTCGAAACATGCGCTCGACGGTAAAATTTTCGTCCCGGATCTCCAAATAACCAACGTCGATCGACTCCCGTACATCACAGAAACAGTGTAATTTCAGCCGCCGGTAGGGTTTGGCCTCCCGACAACACGACTTTTTGGATGAAAGACTCATAGAAGAATCCGAGCTCCGCGCCGATCGTCGGCGAGCAATATTCTCGGATCAGGCAGTGGGACCCGAACACGAGTAATCGGGTGGAGGAGAGATTCATCTCCAAATCGACCTGCGAGATTGTTACGAGCCAACCCTGCGACGCGTAGCAGACTCTTCCGGAAGCCTCTGTAGTTGATTTTGGATTGCGAGAGACTGAAAAAACCGCGAAAGGTGTCACTTTTCGTCTTCTCTGCAAGCATCAACCACGGGATCTGTGACGACGACGCACAAAACTTGTCGTCAAATTGATGGTAGTTTTAAAGATGGTAAAGGAGGGGCTGGGGGGGACATTTCGACCCAGAACAATCCTATTGCTAGACAATCTATTAACTCTCAATCTCCTCTGGAATCTGAAGCTATTGCTTTCCGTGATGCTATTTTATACTGCATCAATTCCAACCTGCTAAATCCAGTATTTCTAACAGATTGCTCGAATCTTTTCAGGTGGATTAAGGATGGCAAGAACCAGCAGGACTTTACTTGTAGTTATGTTGTTAATGATGTTATCTTTCTTTTGGACATGTTTTTTTGTTAATCAGCCTTAAATCTACCAGAATTGGCTCATCAGTTAGCCAATTCTGGTAGATTAGGAGTCTCAAAATTTTGGGTCTCTAATCACTTGTGTAATACTGTTTCTGTTTAATATAAGCTTTCGGTTTCGATAAAAAAAAAAGCGGTTAATTTTGTATATAAGAGTTCATGCCACGAGTTGGTTTCTGAAAAGGAGAATAAATTATTTATTGAGAAGGTTTAGGTAATCAGGGTTCCTAATTTTCACAAAGTTATTGTTCTATTTCTTGTAGTTTAAGTAAGCTGCATAAGTACATGCAATTTTATTTTTGTAGGTACAATTTTGGAATTGGTCTCTCAAGTATCTTAATTATATGAACTCAAGTTGACTTTGAAATGCACTCCTAGTGTTGGAATCACTTTTAGCAATGGTTACCTAACAGTGACGAGAGAATCAGTTCTCCATTTGACGAGCAACGATAACAACTGGCAACAGATAGGCTGTCACGATTGGTATGTGAACAGTAAAAAAATTTAATGTCGTCACTAACGTATATAGACTAACATCACGGCTTCTTTTGCAGTCATTGTCGATAGTTCAAGTGTGACAGGTTCAAAGTTGTCACTAATGGTGTTAAAGCAACAAAAACGAATTTCGTTATACTCGCCCTTGAACTATCAAGAGTGACGGGCTCAAAAGCCATCACAAATGTCCAGAGTGTTTGAAACATGAGTCATCACAAATGCTATTGAATAAATGTGTGCTTAGACTATTAAATTTTATGAAAAGAAAACATAAATTAAAAAGGCACTTGAATTTTCTACATATAAACCATTTTTTTGAAGTTTAAGATGCTAACATACCAATTAGAAATAAACATCCACATTGAATTTCGGATCCAAGAAGCCTACCTGGTCCCACACAAAATAGTCTATCAGAATAATAGACGATTCAAGATATATATTTTTTTACTTGGACTAAAGAAGATAATATTTTATTACTTCAAATTGGACGATAACAAAGAGACCGAAAACTTAATTAACTCGAGGGCCACTTGGTTCGCAGACCAACCCAGAGATTTAAAACTGACATTAGCCACAAAGGCTAAAACATCAAGATTAATCAAACCAAAGACACTAAATTTCTCCCCATCAGGCTGAATAATCAAGTTGAAGGCACTAAAATCCTCCTCTCCAGCCTGAGAAGCACAAACAACTGATATTGATTGCATGTGAAATTTAAGCCGACCACGTAGAGTGCTTTGCTAATCGCATCTCATCACCATCGTGTATGCCATCTGATCAGATAACAAACTCGTAAGTTGATCCGATGACTCTAACCAAATCACCATCTTTTAGGCTACCTTCTCTTTCTCTGCAATCACCTTTTGTCGCCCTGCGCACACACCAACCAAAAAAATTATTGTGAATCTACGCCGCACTAACAAAAAAACCTAACAAAATCTAAACTTGCTATTAGAGCAAGAACTCGCTATCTAAACGAGAAAGACCGCAATTTTGATGTATAAAAAATCAAACGACT
>JAYMTA010005805.1:0-11032 GCA_036897625.1 Pelargonium cotyledonis | reverse complement strand
AGTAAAAACACATTTTAAATTGGATTTAATATTTAAAACTATCCCCGTCAGTTAGTTTTGACGGATTTCGTTAGTGATTTAACGGAATGGAACTCGCGGGAACGAAAAATGCGATACTATGACCTTGCAAGAACAAACTAAAGTACAGGGACCCTGGTGGAATAAATGGGATAGTACAGGGACCGCTGGGGTCATTTTTCCAATTGGAATCACAAAAAGTTTTGATCTAGTTAGTATATAATGGGAGATGCTAGAATTTGCACTAACCACATAGGAGTAGATTTTCTGGTGGTGGCCTCTCCTTGGCTGGGTTGGGATCATTATTTTGAACTTTTATGTACAGTTCTTGACCCAAGTACCAATTTTTCAGGCTCTGTGACCTCAGGTTCCACATTCCGGGATTGTCCAGGAATGCATATACTGCACTCCATCCTCCGGGATAGACCTGCACAGTGGATCGGACAACAGGATCGTATGTATTGTAGGTGCTTCTTGAGTCTAATGTCCATTGTCCAGAGCCAAACCTGATAGATCAAACACCATAACATTGAGTCTAGCTACTATCAGTTGATGTTTTGATGAGCTAACAGGTTTGCCATGTTGGTACTTGGTACTTAGTACTTACCCAACAACAAAGAACCCAAAACCATCCAGATGCCAGGAATCCATGACAGGCAAATTGTTTTGGAACACGAGCTCAATCCACCCTTTGTGGAGACCAGAGACCACAGAAACTTCGTAGGAGGCATAGCCGTTAACAGAATTTACGGGAAATGCATCGAGGTGGTAGACACCTGACCCGTTGACAAAGTAATCTGCTAGCTTCAATGGGGTGTCGGGAGTTATGTACGAGACATTGTTCACAACATATCGCGGGACAGTGTTGATCACAGCTGTTGAGGCTTGGAGGACAAAGGTTTGGTTTGGTGTCACACTTGACACATTGAAGGCTCCTTGTGGGTTAGGCCTTGCAGCTCCTGCAGTCAAGTTCCATCTGATATATATATATATCCAACAAAATAGGACGTGATCAGATTTCAGTCATTTACAAGCCAAATGTAACAAGGTTTCTTGAAATTTACCTGATGGACTTAGCTTGATCGACAGAGAAACCGACATCAAAAGGGTCAGGGCCAGATGGGAGGTTACCAGTAGCCGGTGAACTGGAACCGGAATAGTGTAGCATCCCTTTACCCACAAGACTGCTGTCATCAGTAGCATTTAGCATTTTAGGTGATGCCACCATGTAATAATCAGCTTCAGCTTGGTCTGCTGTGACGAGAACAGAATAGGACTGGCCAACGTGCACATCAAGAGAGTCCAGTGAGATCTGGTCGGTATAAGACCCTTCTGTTTCCACCAACACCATCTTGTGGTTTTGGATTCTGAAGTTGAAACTCAATGTGCTGCCCACATTTGAGATCCTGAACCTGTAAGTCTTTCCTGTGCATAAGCCATACAGCAACCAAATATGTTAAGTTTTGGGACAACAATGACAAGAGTGTTACAGTCTTGTGTCTTTTACCAACCTTGTTCAACATCGAACGATTCAGAGGCTTTCGACAGTGGATTCCCATAAGGGCCTTTACCATTCATCAGAATCATATCAGGAACAACAGAATACGCCATAGACGAGTCACGCAACATTGACCTAGTTGTCTTTTATAGATGCAGATTGTCAAAGAATGGTGTCAGCCTCATTCATGAGTCAACTTTGGAGAATTTCACAGAGATAGCTCATTACCTTGATGCTGCTAAAGTACCAATCGCCGATAAGAAGATCATATTCAGCTTCTGGTTTGGCGAACGGGACCAAGATGACATCGCGATTATTGACACGAATAGGTCCATATCCTCCAGCGGCCTTGTGGAAGTTGGTGGAAGGGAAGTACATGAAGCTACCAATTTGGTCCTTGGTTTGGAACACATATGTCCAGTTTGTCCCAGGTTTGATTGGGCAGTTGGTCCCAGATACTCCATCTTGCCAGGAATTTAGCCTTTGTTGTATGCCATTCCTGCCCCCACACACACCACAGGTATCCTTTGTTAGAGGCACAATAAGAAGATTTGCTATCAAACAGTCTAAAACATCAGAATCCAATAACATACCATGTAAAGAGTAGTGGCTCATCCAAATTGTTGAGAACATTTACATTTACGACATCATTCGTTGTGGCATTGATAAGGGGTCCCGGGAACATCCCATTAATTGTGATAACCTGTTTTTACACAACCAGAATAAAAGACTTGGGAGACTTAAAATGCTAGAAACTGTTGGTTAGCATATAAAGAGCCAAAGGTTCATACCGATTGATTCTTCGATGCAGGTTGGATGGTGTTGTCGAAGGCTACATTCCACTCAAGGAAGATATCAATGCAATGGGAACCAGTAACGAAAGCTGCAAGCAATGTTGCACACACAATCAGCAGGCTCGGGTTGCCAGAAGAGGCCATTGGAGGATTTACAGACAAAAAAATTGCTGCAGGTATGAGACCTCTTCCCTTGTAGACCCTGCATATATGTACAGAGCAACTATCTTGTTTCTTGTATGGACAGTGATGAAACTTACCAAGAAAGTTAGCATAAAAACACATAATAATGACAATGGAAAGAATTTAATGTTGATATAAAGTGCTTTAAAAACAACAGATTCCATTATCAAAAAAAAAAAACAAAACAATTTAGCAAGCCGGCAGATTAATTCTTATGTGTTTACAACAACTATGCAGTGTTGTTTGTTGTAAAGCCTTTGTCCTTGTCCTTGTTTTCTTAAAAGTCCAAACCGTGTGGCCATGTTGACCCTGTCTTCTGCACAGTACCTTACCAAGCTCGAAAATGACATGTTGCCTTGTAGCAATTCCTTGTTCTGTATACCCATAACTATATCAATATTGCACTTCAGAAACTTCACAGCTTAGGAGTGTAACAGTAACATATTATTGCTTATATTGCAATATGTGTATACATGTATGACATAGAACACGAAAACACGAAATAGTTCGGATTCAGAAGTATATTTCCACCCCTAAATAAATATTCATGTACATCTCTATGAAGTATGCATGCAATGAAAAAATGAAAATATAGGATTGAAGCAGAAAGAAAAAAAGAAAGAACAAATTTACATGGAAGGTGCTCTACAACATCCCAAAAACTACCACAGCCATAGCTAATGGCTCCAACATGTTATCATCCACAAGGTGTCTAGATGATACGGTCTCAAGCTGCCACTGGTACTGGTTGTTGAGAAACATCTTAAACTCTCCTCTGGTTTTGCTGGGTTCTACCATCTGTGTCGTAAAATTGTTATCAAGAGCAACAATTACCACCACGGGATGCTGCGTACACTTGCTTCTGCTTCAGCTTCTTCACTACTTCTGAACCTTTCTCCAATAAGCTAGGTACCTCTAGTATCTGTTAAATAATTGGACTGGTTAGAATGCACACACAGAACTAAATAAATGAGAATCACCGATCTGATAAGCTAGTCACAGCCAGAATCTGTGCCATGATCCTTAATGCAATAGTTTTAGGCAAATATATTACTCCATAAATCATAACAATGGATCCTCTAGACATTGCTAGCATCGTAAAGAGAACATACAGATATATACAAGGGTAACTCTTGGCATAATTGCTATGTCGTTGTTTTGTGACCCAGAGGTTTCAAGTTTGAGTAAGGTAAACACTCTACCAGCCAAATAGAAACCTTCCCCAAACTTCATTGATTGGGCTGCTTAAACCAAATGCCGTCCATCATCAAATAATGATGAGAACCAAGTGTGTCAAATAACTAGACTTCAAAATGAAGCAAGTCACATACTAAAGCCATAACAATTTAGCAGCGTTGAAATTATACCATCATCCAACAAAATAGAACTCATCATTCTCAAGTAAACCAATGTGTGTCGATACTATCTCATTGGTGACCGTCCAGCTAGAATGAGGGGTAGTTGTAAACTATGTATTCTTAATAACCACTCTTCTTAACACAGCTTTGATATGCACAGAACTCAAAATTGCAATAGTAAGCATTCACATTTAGGTAGTGTTTGCATTAGAATTTTTTTTTAGGAACGGGAATCAAGAATGAGATTGAGATTCTCATTTTTAATGTTTGCATTGTGATTTCATAGTCATGAGAATACCTTTGGAATGAGAATCGCATTCTTGATTCTCATTTCCATTCCAAGAAAAAAAAAAAAAAGTCCAAATACTATCTTTATTGATACAGAAGATAGTGGATGACAAGTGCATATTTATAGTACCTTCACTATAACCTCCTTAAAGCATTGCTGAACATTTTCTCTAGTTTTAGCACTGCACTCAAAAAAGAAACATTTATGCTTTTGCGCAAGAGCCATCCCTTCTTCTCTGGTCACAGTTCTTTCACTATCCTGAAAATTACATATATAATAGCAACGGTTCAGCTACTTAGAAACCACACACAATAACAAAATATATCAATTAAACCTTAACAATGTGCTTCTTGAACAAGGAAGATATTTATGGCCGTAGAGCTTACTCTGTCAACTTTATTCCCAACCAGAATTTTTACACAGTCTTGATTTGTGGAGTAGAGATCGACTTCCCTTGTCCATACTTCTGACAAGTTTGTGAAGGTTTCTCGTCGAGTCACGTCATAAACTACAATTAAGATAGAGCACAAACCAGTTAAACTTTAATTTACCATCTCTCAGCTATTTCACAAGCAAAAGTATCAAAACAAGTTAACTATATATGATCCACCATTAGCGCACAATTCGAAAACTTCCTGTATTCAGCATGCTTTCAAGCAGTTAACTAATTATAAAAACATTAACCACTTCTAATGAAATTACCATATCTTTAAAATTAAAATAAAACTCCTGAAACTCCAGGTTTCCATCAACAAATTTAAAAAAGATGTGTTTTCAAATCTGAGCTGGCATACCAAGGATTATTCCATGCGCGCCTCTATAGTATGAGCTGATTAATGTTCCAAACCTCTCCTGTCCGGCTGCAATATTGCATCAAAATTAATGTTAGAAGAAAACCAAAATGAATTGTACATGGTCATAAAGTTCTTGAAGCTCTTAAGAGAACAATGCACACTTCAAAACCCAGATGCTTCTCCTTACAATGTCCGACCATACTTCTTTGAGAAGAAGCAAATAGACTACAGTAATAGGACGCTTGTTTAGGTTCATGAAATTACCCATAAATTCATCATTACAGGCAAAATTTATGTTATATAATTCATTACTTGCCAAACTACAATACACGGCTAAGCATCAAAAGGAAGACTCATACTCCAGACATGAAAATTTTCCTTATTTCGGTAGACAATTTCCTAAAAAGAATTTGATCGAACTCTTCTTACAATATGAGCTTATCACTGTACTATTTCGAACCTCGAACAATGTTCTACCAAATAACATAACACAACTGACAATATTATGATTCTTCAATAGTTAGTCGAGAAGACCCATTTGAACATTTGCCCCTTGTCCTGAGTCATACTTGAGCTCAACTCTACCCCAACCCATGTCCATGTGGCTCTTTGCTTTATCCTCACCTCTTCAGCATCATCAACATGCAAATACCAAATATCACTCTCACTAATGCAAATTAATAATAGAAAGAAAGGCAATGGCCCTTTTCTTTGTCTGTTTAAACATACTTTAGTTGAAGAATTCGTAACCTTCATGTTCATTAGTTATATCTATAATCTACATTACACTCATATTATGCAACATAAGTAAACATAATCAGCTAGGTCCATCAAATATCAATTACCTGTATCCCATATAGTCAGCTTCATTCTTTTCCCACCCATTGTAAGTAGCTTCATCTTAAAATCAACACCTACACATCATTAAAGCAAACACAAAACTGATCAATACACATTAAAATTGATAAAGAGCTCAAACAATCAGATAGAACTGACACTGGAAAACTAAAACTTGATCCAATAGCAAAAGAATGAGTAATTTTTTCAAGGACACAGGTAACAGAAATGCATATATCTTTTGCAATCAAATATAAGTAGGGCTGCTTGAAAGCTTCATAGGACTTTCCTCTTCTCTGTCTCCATGAAAATTTGGGAGTAAGCTCTGTTCTATGTTGGGAAGTCAATGAACCACTGTTAATCACATAACCACATAAGAGCATGGTGACACCAATCTTACAATTAAAATTCATAAATTAATTATCATATACTGAGAGATATGCAGACAATCTTCTGATTAGAACCCAGATAGAACACCAGATGGACATATCCATAAAAATCACCAAACAGAGCTCAAATTTGAACAAACAAACAGTACCAACACCATCCAGAAATCTAGACATACTGAAACTTAAGAAAAGCAGAACGAAAACTGATCAAAAACCAAACTTTATCAGAAGGAGGGAGTGGAATATATATATATGTATATACCAATGGTAGGAGTAGGATCATAAACAGAATTAGAGATGAAACTGAGAAGAAGACTGCTCTTGCCAACAGCAGAATCACCAATTAGCAATATCTTGAAAGAGTAATCATAGTTGTTGTTTCCTTTTCCTCCTCCTGATGAACCCATCACTACAGATCAATAATTAAGAAATGGGTTCTTATAATTTTCTCATTTGCTCTTGTATTTGAAACAAAAAAAAATCTCTCTTTTCATCAAAACATGAAAAACCCAACACAAAACAACACAAGAGAGAGAGAGAGGTGAGGAGGGGTTGAGTGTTTTGGGAGAGAAAAGGAAAGGAAAATGGGAAACTTCCTGAGGGATTGGTGGGTAGTGATGATGCTCCAGGCAGGGAACAACAATAGCAAAAACAGCAACGTTTTGTTTTCTAAAGTTTCGTACGGCAAAAATTGATTTGGTTGCTCAGTCTCTGCTGCAGGCGCGGCGTGGGGGCTACTTTGTGTGTACACATCATCATAATATCTGCCTATAAATATTTTGTCAGCTTGTGAATCATTTTTACCGGCTAAGCCTATACATGTCTTCCTCTAATTTATCGGGAAACAAGACTACGTAGTATATGTTTTGAATTTTTGTCCGCTCTTTTTTTTTTTAATAATGTAATGTGTTGATTTGTTTGACAAAAGAAAAATGTCACTTTTTATATCATATTTAATGTTTTATTTCCGGTGCATGTTAACCATGATTTTTTATTTAGACTTGTAACCTAAGATAAAAGAAATCGTGCAGTCTTATGTGCTGAAAATTTGATTAGATCGGATGTAAGTGTTAATTGATAAGGTTGATATCACTTCACTAACATTAGTTTATTAACAGAAAGTCTTAGTCATATATGAGATTCTTTTTTACAATTTTTTAATATCTCATTTTTTATAATGTAATGTCTCTTTTATTTAGGATACAAGTTCAATACAAATAGAGTAAATTAGACTCAGACACCTTCAATCTTTTCAAACTATACAGATGACCCTCGTATACTTTTTTCATTTAGTTTTAATTTTTCTACTTTTCATTTTTATAATTTGGTCCAAAGATATGCTATAGGAGACCATTTACCTCTACGTCAGCAACCACGCCATATCAGCCTTCCACGTCAATCTCCTTTGGTACTCTTCTCCGTTTAAGGGCGACGACGTTGTTTGTGTGTGGATTCTCCCATGCGTCTACCTCCGGCGGACTACTCTACTGGGTCTCCACTTACCACCCCGGCACGGCCTGGAAGCATCTCGATAGGTTCTTCATTGAACTTTACCTCGATGATTTTGTGTCTTCTGAGGTGTCCAAAGATTTTAGAAAGCTTACAGTGAAGTTTTCGAGGAAGGGTCTGTTCGAAAACATGGGTCATGTGATGTTGTATTCGCTCACAGGCTTGACTATGATCCCTATCCATATTTCGATGCTCGCCGTCTCCTCTCAGTTCTTCAATTCAATCAAATTTAAATTTTACGGGAGATTCTGTTGTCAGATTCTTTATCAACTACCAATATTTGACCTATAATCCAGTCATGTGAGTTGGTAAGGTCAATTTGTTTGTCCAAACATTGTTGCTGCAATTCTCGAGCCGCTATGGTTTCCTCTCTGGTCATAGCTCTGCCCAATTGGCCCAAGGGTAACGATTGATTCAAGAAGCAGACCGTCGGGACTCTGAATATCTCCTGCTCGACTTGCTAAAACAATGCTTGATTTGCATTAAAAAAGAAAAACAATGTTTGATTTTATTATATTTTTCATAATATAAATTTGAGTTATTAAAAAAATAAAAATCAAATCAAAGATTGTTTTTCTTTTTTGAAAGCAAATCAAACATTGTTGTTAATTGTTTTGAACTACCCTTTTAACTCTCTAGTTCGTCCATTCCCAAGTCCATGTTGACGGAAAAATAGCTCGATGCCAGGATGATAAAATGTTTAACACTCTTCCTTCTGATGTACTTTATATACAACTTTTTTTATAAAATATAATATAAATATAAATTGTTGAATTCAAATGGAACTATACATTTTATAAGTAAGAATCATGATTTTTTTAACACAAAAATCTAATATATTTTTTTATACTTTAAATTGAAGTATAAAAAGACAAATCTGACAAATAAACCGAAGACATAACTAACTCGTGGGCCACTTGGTCCGCATACCAACCTGAAAATATAAAACTTTGATGAGTCACAATGGCTAAAATATCACGAATGATCAAATCAAATGCACTATATTTCTCTCTATCAATTTGAACAATCAAATTGAATGTACTGAAATCCTCCCCTCTATCCTTAAAAGCACGAACAACTAACAACGATTGTACTTGAAGTTTTACCTGACCTTGTGGAGTGCTCTACCAATAGCCTATCGCCATCATCGTGTATATCATCTGATTCGACAACAAACTCGAAGTCTGATTTGGTGACTATGACTAGATCATCATCTTCCAAGACACATTCTCCTTCTCTGCAATCTTCTCTTGCTGCCCTGAACACCAACCCAAAAGCATACAACAAATCTGCAAAACCTAACAAAATTTTAACTTGTTATCAAAGCAAGACTCACTATAAAAACGAAAAAGACCGCAATTTACTATATGCAAACTTACGAGATTGTTTCCGCTCTAAAATCAAGAGCATCTGTAACCGAACAAAATCCTTATTCGACTCTCAAAACGGCAGAGAAAAAGAGAGATGCACAGACCCTAACTCGTGATAACGATATCATGATTTTTTTAAGGGAAATTACAAACAGCTCATATGTACTTGTCACTTTTGACACCTAACTACGTAAAACTATTTTGCTTGACATTCAACTCCGGTGTATTTGACAAAACACTATTCATCAGTTAAATTTAACTAAAAAACACTCTCTCACATCACATGTATTGCACATGACTAGTTATATTTTTTTAAATACCCATTTTGCCCTTCATCATTTGTTCATACCCATTAAAGATCTCAGTGCTGGAAAATTCACGAGTTGCTGGAATCTGCAAATTTTTTGCCGGAAAATTCAAAATGTTGTCGACGTATGAGATTTGTTTCTGGAAAATTCAATCACCTTGCCTGAATATTCAAAAACTTGTTGAAACTTCACGTGTTGCTAAATCGCGGCGGAGGACGGAGATCTGAACGAGCTCATGCCGTTGTCGTGTGCTCCATCGACGACGGCTCCACGCCGTGAGAGAGCAGCCGAGGGAGACGCAGAGACGTCGGAGAAGGAGACAGGACATGGATGGCCGCCGTGGCAGTGACCTCGTTGTCGTCATCGCCGTAGATGTACAGATCTCGACGTTCTTCGTGTGAGCCACTGCATGATCTGAGCAGCAGATCTACCGGAGCATGCCTTCGCTGGAGCCGATTAGACTGTCAGAGCACGTCGTCGTGGCCGTCGCATCAGAGTGTCTAGCTCGCATAGGTGTTGTTTGGGTTAGGGTTTTGCAGGGAGTGAGGGAGAGAGAAAGAGGTTTTTTGATTTATTTATTTACGTTGTACTCTCACACTTAAAGGCTTGTTTGGTTTGACAGAACTCAAAACTATAAGGGTATTACAATCTTTTTATATGAAACTAATAGAGTTATAGATGGAATAGTATTTTATCAAGTACACAGAAGTTGAGTGTCAAATAAAATAATTTTATGTAACTAAGTGTCAAAAGTGACAAATATATATAAGCTGTCTGTAATTTTTTATTTTTTTAATCATAAAATCATGATATTTAAAATATAAAAGAGAAATAATTATATGATCATATATTTTGGGGTATAATATATGTCTAATAAAAATCATTAAAATATTCCTTAAAATAATGGAAACGTCAAAGATATATGATAGTTTTGTTTGTGAGTAAATATATAACGTACGTAAAATGATATTTTTGGTTGTGCCGCCAAGTTGACACGTGGCAAACATGCATGGAAGACGCAAGATGGATGCCACGTGGACTGCCAGCTCAATCCTGTCCTCGCTTGGAATGAGCAAAACGTGTCAGGTGTCACTGCCAGCTTCGGTAACCAATTTCAAACCTCCCAATTGTTTTCTAATCTATCTACTTCATCTAATGACACGTGGACGCTTCTGATTTGCGTTATTTGGAAACACTAGACCAAGAAAATAGGAGGTTTATTCAGTATGCTCAAAAAATTGAAAACATTTTGTTTATGTTTTCATTTTGATTGTACAAGAAAATCACACATACATGTACTGTAGCCTACACATACATATAGTATAACGTCGTACCAAGCTCATGATAAGTCTCGAACCCGAGTCTTTGAGCTTGCACCCAAACCGATTACCGCTTGGCAAAGTGGACGGTAGTGAAAATAGTATCTAAGATGGTGGTGGTAACTGGTAATTAAGAGCATTCACATTGTATGCTCTCAATGCAAGGGACCACAAATAGGTTTTCAAAAGACATCACTATAAGAAAAATATCTATTTACGACGGACATTTGCGACAGACAATCCGTCGCAAAAAGTCCCGTCGCAGATTTTTACGACGATTTTTACGACTGTTTTTTTACGACGAATTTTACGTCGAAATAAATTTGCGTCAGAACTTTCCGTCGAAAATTAAGAAAAAAACAAAAA
>JAYMTA010005804.1:0-11033 GCA_036897625.1 Pelargonium cotyledonis | reverse complement strand
TGCGCAACATTGTGTCCGCTTGGTTGGCGGCCACACCCGCCACTGTTGACCAGGTCAGAGTCGCAAGAGGAGGCGGAGGTGGAGCGACAAGGGTCACAACGGCCTAAGAGGCGCGCATGACTTCACTAACATGGTCAGTGAACACTCTCATAGAATTGTTGAGTCCTACCATAAGTGGGTTATCGCCTAGAGGTGACAAACTGGCACCATGAGGGGCTAGTGGAATATGAGAGGCTCCCCTAGCCCTTGTTGTAGAGTTAGACCTATTTCGTTCAATGTGGTTGTGCAAGCTAGGCAAGCCTTCGTTCAACTCTTTGATAACTTGCATTTTATGCTAGTTATTGAACCCTAAATCATGCATAGTTGTCCCCTTGTGCTCTCATTTTACACTCGAAATGCCCTTAATTGAGTGTGAATTTACAAAAATGCCCTTCCTTGTACTTAATTGTCACAAATCCCGACTGTACCTTATTTTTGGTATTTTAATACATTTATTTGCTTATTTGTGCTCAATAATACCTGTTTTAGTATTCTAGACATTTTCAGGATATTCCGAGCAGGCCCGAGCATGGAAGGGAGCGAAAACCAAAGTTGAAGACTCAAAAAGAGAAAAAGGCCTCCAACGCCACGACGTTGGCCCTCAGCGTCGCAGTGCCCAAAAGTCTACCAAATTTAAAATTCAAATGCGTGTCAACAGCTCAGCAGCGGAATCTCCAGTGCCGTTAACGCTTGTCAACCATTGCAGCGCCGCTGCACTAGTCTTCCGCGCCGCGGCGCCAGTCTGCTGAACCTCTAAAAATTGAAGGACGTTTTTGGGGCAAAGGGTTCGATTTTCTAGGAAATTCTTCACCTCCATTGCACCTCCATACCTCCATTTCATATTTCTAGAGCCTCACCTCTTGTATTTGGATATTTTTTGGATTTATTTCACTAGCAACCTTGATAGATCATCGTTGTGCACTTGTGCTCGATTGTGAGATCATTAATTGTTGTGATTTTAGATTGAATCTTGTTATTTTCATATTGGATAATAGTTAGTTGAAATTGCATTTTTTATGATTCAATTTTCAATTGTTATTTCCTTTCAATTATGATGCAAGTTAATTCTATGTTGATTAGTGTCGTTACGGTCTATGTCACGGCCATGATTGTAGGGAGATGGACAATGCAACTTAATTACCTATGTGTTTTGAGTCAAAGTCGAAGGATTATGGTGGTTCATTAGGGTGTAAAGCCTTGTGGTGGCTTGATCTCTAACAACTCGGATCATAGCACAATCCGCACCTTGAACAAATGGTGGAGCGTGTTGATCGAATCGCCTAATGGAGGTGACTCGAAAAAAGTCTATTTCTTCATGAGCCTTCCATGTCGCCATAAGAGCCAAGTGTCATGCTAAGGTTTATACATGACCTCCCTTGCAGTTGTATGCCTGGTGACGTAAATGATATCTAGGCATAAGCCGAGGATGATATCTTCACCTTAAGTCACAAGTGATCCCTAGAAAGGAAATTGTGTGTAAAAGCAGGCTTGGGTAATCACCTCGCAACTCAATACACTAGGTGGAGCAGACACATCCATCAAAAATGTGAAAATCAATTACATCCCGGTTCACGTCTTCAAATTCTGGTTACCATCTCTCTAATCCTTCTTCGCTCATTAAATTGTTCACTTATTGATTCTCATGTTTACCTTTTCACACACACAACACCTCTCCTCCGATATTGTTTAAATTGTTTTCCTAGTTAAGTACACTATCACTCAGTACACCACTACAAACGCCTCAAGTTCTCTGTGGATACGATAGTCAGACTTCACCGTCCTATATTACAAGGTCAACACTGAAATATTTGCCGGAGCCACATTAAGTTTTTGGCACCGTTGCTGAGGAAGTTAGGTTACCGTTCTAGAGAATCTTAGTGATAGTTAGATTCCTTTAGTGTTTATATATAGTTCTTCACGGTTCGAGCATGCAACGGTCTGTTCATGATAGACATCACAGACAACCTTTGGATTTCGACCCAGAACCTGAGAGAATTCTTCGGGCCAAGAAGAAAGACACTCATTGAAAAAAGTGTCCTACAATGGTGACTGAGACTTCCGCTAGAAGGAACACTAGAGATGATTCCGACCTCTTACCTGCTAACGTAGGGGAAAGTGGTGGCTGAAATCCTCTGCGTCCCAATGCGGAGATGGAGAACTTGATGATACCTAACCCTAATAACACAGAACAAGAAACTGGGCTCCTAAGGGTGCAAGACTTGAGTCATTCTCTTAAAGGTTTCCCTAACCATTCTACAGTGGATACTTCAACGATCTCGTCCCCTGACACGGTATCTTGAGAAGATTTTTTGCAATGGCAGCACAGTCAAGCTGCCTTACATCAGCAGTAGCAACAGACCAAGCAGTAGCAGCTAGCCGACATCCAAGCCTCACTACAAGTGACTTTGGATTTGCAAGGTCGGAAGCAGTTTCAACCACCTCCACAACATCATTGGGTGGCTCCGCATACCCAGCAACATTTGTTCAAAGAAAACCTAAGGTAACTATTTCATGAGAACCCCCAACAACACAACCAGCAACAGCAGCAACACAACGACCAGCTGGTCAAGGCAACAATGAGGGCGTTGATCTCACAATCAACGACCCTGCTTGAAAATTTGGGAATGATGGTGTGGGTGACAATGAACAACACGTCTATGGGGATTGGACCCCATAAGTGCCTCCTCTTGTGGGAGACTTTGAGCTAAAACTGGTTATGATTATTGCGGTCCAGTCCATAGGCCAATTAAGAGAAAATGGCCTCGATGACCTGATCACACACGTGAAGAAATACATGAAGGCCATCATAAGCCTTCAGAAGAGCTTGGCAGCACAATAAATTAATGCACTGAACATGTTTTGATATTCCCTCGTCGAGAGAGATTTGGATTGGTACTTCTCTCTTGAGCCTGCTTCGGTCCCCAATGGCGAATTATGGTTCATAAGTTTTTGGACATATTCTCCTCACACAATAAAAAGAAAAAAAAAAGTTAGAGTCATCTCTGACTTTTAGCACCTTTATGGAGAAGCATTCCATGAAGCATAGGAAAGGTTTATGGGTATGCTCGAGGCGTGCCGTCACCATGAGCTTAATGAGAAAGATCAACTTTGTGCATTCTATTATGGTCTGCACCTGATTCGCCATAATACCCTTAATTCCTCGTGTGGCAGATCTCAGTTCAAATGGACACTAGAGAGACAGCGTGCTATAATCGACACCCTTGCGAATAATTGCACTAATGAAGACTCTCATAGGGGGAACGCTTCCATTAGGAGTAGTAGTAGTAACTCAAGTATAAAGCAAATACAAGAGCATATTAATGCCATTCTGGCTATTTAATAGAGTATGTTGCAGCTTGAGTCAAGTGTAAACTCTATGGATGACACTCCAACCCCCCAAGTTGTCCAATGTGTCTCATGTGGAGGAGGTCATGAGTACAAAGATTTTCCTGAGAACACCACGTTAGTCAACTACGTCGAACAAAAGGATAACAACCCATACAATGATACCTACAACCCTAAATAGAGTAAACATCCTAACTTCAGCTATGGGAATTCTGAAAACGTACTCAACCTTCCACCACGTGAGTAAAAGAAACATGGAAGAGGCCCACCAAGATTTCTGTGGCCTTGAGCTTAGTATCAGATGATGATCATGAGAATGTACCACTCTCAACTCAAAAATTACTGCCTCGCCAAGACACTGAATTAGTCATTCATCAATTGATCAGTGCATCTTTAGAGGACCGAGCATTGACTAATGCTGCGATTTTATATCTCTAGGCTTCAAGGAAGGACTCTGATATTGCCTTCAGGAAGTTGGAAACTCAGCTGGGACAATTGGCCAAGGAAATCTGAAGAAGGCCTCAAGGTTCACTTCCTAGCAATGCCATAAACCCAAGCGCCCCAAAGCATAAACAAGTCATGGCGGTCACTGTTAGCTAAGTCCTTGGAGGTAAAAGTGAGAAGAGAAGTTTGAAGAAGTTGCTAGCCCCTTTGAAAAGGCAAGTAGAAGTTGATAAGAAGAAGGAACCAGGGTGTTTCGTTGTGTTTTGCAGACTTGGTTTGGACATCTGGTCCAAAGGTCTGTGCTACACAAGAGCTGTCGTGAACATTATGCCCGTCAAAGTCTACCAGAAATTAGGCATGGGACAGCTCCATTGAGAATCAAACAAGATAGAGTTTTTAGATGAATCTATTGTACACCCGAATGGTGTGGTTCAAGAGGTTGAGGTTACAGTTGGAAAATTCCTCTTTTCTTTGGATTTTTTTGTGATCGATTATGAGCGTAACTTGAAGCTCCCCATAGTCTTAGGGTGGCCTTTCTTGGCCACAACTAAGCCTCACATCGATTTAGGGAGCGAATAACTCGAATTGCGAGTTGGTGTCGAGAGTCTTTTCTATAAGATCTCGCCCTCAGATGGGGAAGAGGATGATGATGATGATGAGTCGGTGAGTTAACGCTTTCTCAAGTGAATGGTTTCAAGTAGTTGGTGAAACCGTTAATTTCAAAAAATGTTGGAAGGTTGGTCTTGACGGTCCCTCCATGGAAATGTCACGTCAAGAAAACAACGTTAAACAACAATGCTTATTGAGAGACAACCCAAGTTTTTGTTTCAGTTTGGATAGAGTAGATGTTTCGAAGAAAAATAAAGTGGAAAATGATGAAGAAGGCCAATGCCGTGGCGCCCATTGGCAATGCCGCGAAGTCGCAAAATTTGGGGAAAAAGGGGAAGTGACTTACAATGGGTGGGCGTCGCAGTGCCAGCCTGGAGCGCAACAACATTCCGTAGCCGAAATGAGGTAACACCGTGGCATTGGCCCTCAATGCCGCGCTCCAGAACTGCTCGGGATTCACTTCCTATTTCATTTTTTGTCAGAATTTTTGTGCGATTAACAAAAAATTGGTAGTTGTTTGCCCTAATAATTTGTAAGGACAAAAAGCACAGCTACTACTTTAGTGTGAGAAGGAAAATCCCACAAAAACCTCTCACCCCAAATTTGCCTATCTTCTTCCTTAAGCCATTTTCCACCATTGTTGCACCATTGGAGCTTGAAAGAAGGTCTCCTCCACTCTTAATAAGGTAAAAGCTTCTTTTTTCTCTTAATTCATGCTTCTCTGCTACAATAGGATCTAGTTTGGTGATTATTTGGTTATTTGGTTAATTTAGAATTTGATTCATACCTTGCAATTACCGCTTTTTGTGAAAAATCACACACGTTGCGATATGAGACGCTCGTTCAGGATGAACAAGGGTCTAAGACCAAGGTTTTCAAACTCTCCCTCTGACCCCATTGCCATGTTGTCCTTATTTTCTTCTTTGAAAGGAGAGGAAAACAAGCCGGATAATTCAATAGAGGAGGATCCGAGCGAGACGACATCATGGGAGGAGGGTACGCAAAGACCAGCTCCTCAAAGTGATCCCGAACACTCCATTGCTACCAATGGTGGCAATGGTGGAAAGGTCGCTAAGGAAGAATCAGCCCCGCTACCCATTCTTATCTTCAACCCGCAAGTCTTTTTGTTGGAACGTGCTTTTCGGCACCATGAGAGCCTAATTGCTCGTAATGTTAAACCTATTGTTGAAAGAGGTTTCTCATGGCAAAAAGGAATGAGCTTGACCTTTGAGGCCCGAATACGGGCATTGGGTGGCAAAGCTCACTATGCAACCCGAGTGTCACGGTTTATTGGGGGTGGTGCAAGAATTCTATGCTAATTTTCAGCATAACATAGATCAAGTACCCCCAGTTCGGATAATGATGCGTGGGAGGACATTTCTTTTGTCAACTCCTATGCTTCATGCTTTCCTCTAGGGGCCCTTTATGGATCCCATCACTTGTGAATTATGTGAGCTCTGTAATAGGAGTGAGTGTGATTTAGAGAAGCTAAGCTAAGTCGTGTGTGGACCCACTAATAGGGTTTCACTAGACTGCTTTGGGATGCCGAAGGTCAATAAAGAGGATTTATGTTTTGAAGAAAAAGGTATGGATCATTTTCATCAATTCCCACATATTCCCTAGCGGGAACCTTTTTGAAATCTTTGGTGATAGGGTGTTTATTCTCTATTGTATCTTGACCAGTCAACATATGCACTTGGATCGAATTATTTTATCTAGCATGAGGCGGTCTACCAAGTGTAATAGGCTTTAGTATCCCGCACTCATCCATAGATTATGCATTCGCCGGTTTGTCCCGATAGATGAGCGTGAGGCACCGGTCCCCGATGTCATACTTATTACACATTGAAGAATCAACATCATAGGTAGGCTCGCTGGGGTATGTGTAAATGCTAACCATGGGCAGGTACTGAGGCAAATCAGCAGATCCAGATATGAGAATGAAGAAAAGAAGAAGAATGAGCAGAAGTAGAAGGAAGACGAGGCTTCAACCTCGAGAGAAGTCCAACAGCAGCTGAAAAAGATGATGCAATCTATTTAGTAGCTCGAGGAGCGTGTTGAAGAATTGGCCTCTAGTGGCCACCCTAGGAGGTCCGGCAGAATAGTACTGGAGCCGCGAAAAAGAAGGGCAAAATCGACCCCATCCTATAAGGGCAAGTACAAAAAGTCCAGGGTGGAGTCAAGTGATGAGAAGAGTAAATCGGAGAGTGATTAGAAGGTTGAATGCGTCCACTCACCCTAGGAATTGTAAATTAGTTTATTTTCACTTGCATTGGTAATGTAGATAGCATTATGCATGCCATATAGTTAAGATTGTATGTCAAACTTAGAATCAAATCATTAAGGGTAATGATTAGCTCTAATTTTGGGGGGAGGATGCATTTGCATTCCATGTTTTTTCATTTATCTTATTTCTTTTAGATAGTTGCTTGCATTTCACGTTTCCTTTCTTGTTGGGTAGTTGTGGACTGTGCTTTGAGAGCCTGATATATTGGTTATGTTCTTGGTTTGATTTCTGAAGATTGATGTGTTTGCAATTTTATTTGTGGGAATAAATCTAGAATTTGTCACGGAATTGTTTTGCTATGATTGTTATTATTATTTGTGCACACGTCCTTGGAGCTCAGAGATTCTTTGATTTTATGTGAGGTAACATGTTTAGGCTAGATGTAGAGAATTACATGTTTCTAGAATTGAGTGATCCTATCTTTGAGGTGAAATGACTAATAGGATCTAGTTAGGAGGATATGATTTAGGTTGTCTTTGGACCGCTTGAGCCATATATTCCTACCTTGATACATTGTGTCCTTAGTGCCCCTTTTTGAGCCTTATCCTTTTCTTTCAGTACACTGTTATTACAAGCATATGTGCCTATTTTTTTCTTTGACCTAACATGGTTTTTGAACCCTCTATGCATATAGTGAACATGGTGTTCATATTGAAAAAGTTGAATGCTAATCTTTGAGTGTGGTTATTATAGGAACATTGGGAATGAGTTTGGGAATTGTGTATGTATTAATTATGGTTTGGCTTTATATTCTGATAGTTTTGATAAAGTTAGGGGGGACTCTATTGTGATCATGAAAAGAAAAGAAAATGGACAAAAATGAAAAGTGAAAACTAGCATGAAAAAGATGTAATAAGTCCAAAAGGAAGAGAAAAGAAAAGGTAAAAAATGATCACAAGTCTCCCCTTGCACAGGAAAGTAAATCGGAATAGAGGGGCAAGTGTGTTTTGTAAAAAGTGGAAAATGGGATTGTAATGTCGAGGATGATATCTTCACCTTAAGGCACGAGTGAGCCCTACAAAGGACACTGTGTGTAAAAGCGGGCTCATGTAATCACCTCACAACTCAATACATTTGGTAGAATAGATGTGTCCATCAATCCTGTGAATATTAATTACATCATGATTCACGTCTTCTCCAAATTTCGCGTATTATCTCTCTAATTCTTCTTTACTCTTTAAATCGTTTAATTACTTATTTGCATGATCACCATTGTACACACTCAACACCTCTCCCCCGATATTGTTTCATTGCTTTCCTAGTTAGTACATTATCACTCAGTAGTCACTACTAGAATCGCCTTATGTTCCCTATGGATACAATACTCGTACTTCACCGTCCTATATTATGAGATCGTCACAGGTATATTTGTCGGAGCCGCACTAGTCATTTCCGTCTATGTCACGGCCATGATCAACAATCCCTAAGTGATAGGGATGTAGTTGATTGTGGGGTGATGGACAAGGCTACTTAATTACCTATGTGTGTTGAGTCAAAATCGAGGGATTATGTCGGTTCGTCGGGTGTAAAGCCTCGTGGTAGCTTCATCTCCCAGTACTCATATCATAGCGTAATCCGCGCCTTGAACAAAGGGTAGAAAGTATGGATCGAATCATATAATAGATGTGACTCGTAAGATGGCTATTTCTTCATGAGTCCTCCATGCCCCCATAAGAGCCGAGCGCCATGCTAAGGTGTATAAGTGACCTCCCTTGCAGTCATGTGCTTGGGGGCGTAAATGATATCTAGGCGTAAGCTGACGATGATATCTTCACCTTAAGTCACGAGTAAGCCCTAAAAAGGACACTGTGTGTAAAAACGGTCTCGGGTAATCACCTCGCAACTCAATACACTAGGTGGAGTAGACACATCCATCAAACCCGTGAAAATCAATTACATCCCGATTCACGTCTTCTCCAATATTTGGGTACCATCTCTCTAATCCTTTATGCTCATTAAATCTTTCACTTATTTATTCGCATGTTCACCTTTGCACACATACAAAACCTCTCCCCTGATATTGTTTAAATTGTTTTCCTAGTTAAGTACACTATCACTCAGTACACCACTGCAAACGCCTCAAGTCCCTAGTGGATACGATACATGTACTTCACCATCCTATATTACGGGGTCGACACCGATATACTTGTTGGAGCCGAACCACTCTTCTTGGATTTTCTCGCGATTCTCTTCTACCCTACCAGTGTGAGAGTTGATGCGATCTCCCAACGGGTCCTGGGCGGCCAAGGTAGGAATTGGGAGCCTCACCCTTGAGGTGGTAGGGCTTGCCAAAAGGGTGTTGCTCTCCATTGCAAGGTTTTGGCCTGTGTGAGGTGGAGGAGCGCCACGCCTTGTTCTGGCTCTCTTGTTGCAAGGAAGAGCCATGTTTTTATCCACTTGTTATACAGCGGTTAGGGGAACGCGGCTTTCAAACGTTCCCGACAATGGAGCCAAACTGATGTGCCTATTTTGACTATTGGTCAATGCAAACACAATAGGAATGTGTGATTGTTGTAGTTGTAGGGCTTCTTTTCTACAAGTGTTAAGATAACTAGTCTTGAGTGCTTAGGTATTTTATCTAAGGTCCTAGTGTTTAAGTCTAACTCTAAGATAAGGTGTCGTCCAACCTCTTGAACCTGTAACCTATTGAAGGAAAACACCCCAAAGGAACAAAGAACCTGGGGTGGTGTTAACAAGACTCCGCCTTGGGCGTAAACCAAGGTCCTTAAATGGAAAACACTAGTGCTCTCATAGCTTGTATAGAGAGAGAAAGCTAAATAGAGAAGTAACTGTATGGAAATGAAGTGAGAATCTAACCAGATTGAGAACCATTTTCCCTTTGAAGGAGTGAGGTATTTATATAGTTTCTTACCACCTGGCACCACATGTCGTGACATGGCTGGTTGATAAAAATATGAGGCCCATCAAGTCCCATTTGGCCCAATGTCTACTTTGGGCTCGTCTGTGGCGTTGGGCTCCTTCTTTGACTTGGACGCGTTGCTCATGCGTGTTGGAGTGGCGAGCATGGCTCATAAGACTCTTATGAGGTGAGGACTCACCAGGGCCCTTGTTGAGCTAGTGCCTCACAAGCCATAGTCATAGGTGCTTAGAAGTGTTGTTTGGAGACCTGAGCGGTGTACGAGCTCATCATGACCCCTAAGAAAGTTAGTACTTTGTAGGGCATAGTCATGGGTACATAAGATAGTTGATTCTGTGAGACCTTGAGACTTGAGGTATGAGTGGGATCTCCAAGGCCCTTGGTGGACTAGTGCCTAGCAAGGCATAGCTGATGGTGATTCTGAGCATGTAGGTTGTGAAGCTTGTTGGAGGGTCTCATGGGTGCTTAGGCAAGGTTGAAGCCTTTTTTTAGTCTCTTGTGGGTGTATGGAGTTGATGCTACCCAAAAAATCATAAGTCTGTCAACAACTCAAAAAGTGCCACATGACAGGCCTGGAATATCCAAATCACCCGACCCGGGTGCAACTCGAGACAGATTGGCCTCAACTTACTAGCATGAGCCTCCTGGCCTGGATTACTGGTCTGCGCCCCCTAACCTGGACTACTGGCCTCAACTTACTGGTCTGAGCCTCCTGGCCTGCATTATTGGCCTGCGCCCTCTAGCCTCAGCCTACTGGCCTAGCGTGCAGACAAATTTATGGAAATTCACTAAGTGTGGAGAACTTCTCTACAAGTCTATATGACACCCAAAATGCCTCTAGAACGCTCCAAATAATATTTTCTAGAGGTTTGGAGTCATTTCTGAACTAAAAAATAGCTTCTGCAGTGAAACAAGACTAAAACCATTCCCAGTCAGTGAAACAGGACTAAAACTGTCCCCCAGTCAGCAAAACTAGATTAGAGCTGTCCCCCATTCAGTAAAATGTGGATAAGGCTGTCCCTCAGTCAGCAGAACAGGAGCAGGTATGTCCGCGTGGGGCGCCGGCGCTGGAGACCTGCACAGCTCCTCTTCGATTTTCGTCTTCCAAATGCATTCCGGACAGGCTCCACTTGACCCCGGATGATATGCAGCAATCCTAGAGCTGTAACAAGGCTAATCCAAGGCCTGAATATCACCAAGGCATCTCCAAGACACACTAGCAAGCTTCTTCAAGCACGCAACTCCAAAGGATTGCATAGCATTTCCTTGCAAGCCTTAGTCCAAGAAAGGCCTAGCAAGCATGCTAGCCTCAAAGGCACACAACCTTTATGCTTCCATGCACTCATAACTATGCCTCCTATGGTACTAGCTCACTAAGAGTCTTGGCAAGCCTCCATGCACCCTTGGATAAGCTTCACAAGACATGTGATC
>JAYMTA010005803.1:0-11035 GCA_036897625.1 Pelargonium cotyledonis | reverse complement strand
AGATGCCCCCCCCCCCATTGGGCCCCCGTCACGGCTCGTGACTTGCCATCATTGCTGCCTCTCTCTCTCACTCTCTCTCTGTCTCATCTCTCCCTCAAACCCACTATCTCATATCCCTCAAACCCAGTCTCTCACCTCACCATCTCCCTGATCTCTCTCTCTCTCTCACCTCTCCATCTCTTCATCTCTCTCCTCTCTCTCTCACTCAATCCACTGTCTGCAACAGCTCCGGCGGACACCAACAGCCACAGCAGCGGCGACAACCCCGGCCTAATGCAACAGCCACAACAGCGGCGGCGGCTCCGGCTGAAAACAATAGCAACATCAACGGTGGCTCCAGCCCGTCCATTCCAGATCCGGCAACGGTGGCTTCAGCAGAGCTTGGACATAACAATGTAATGCACAGTAAATTGTAGAAGATAAAGACCCATCACTGACTCACTATTTTCTTACCCTTCTCTCCACTTTTTTGACCTTCTATTCCCTTCTTGTTTTTGCTTTGTCATTGTAGATTTGAAGAATTTCAATCTCAGTCTGAAACCCAAATTTACATGTACTGTAAACCATATTTCACTCGATCACTGATCGTTCTGCGAAATAAACTGTGACTGCAGTTCAAGGAAATGACACTTCCTTCGAATCTGCAACTTCAGAGCCTGAGGTGACCTCTTTGTACTCCTTTTTACTGCTACCGATCAAAATCAAAGCCCACGAGTGTCTGGAACAAACTATGACTCAACGGGTAATTTTCAAAATTCTGTCTTTTTCTCGTCTCTCTTGGATTTTTGCTCTTAATTTATGTTTCAGAATGTGGGTCTCTCTGTTGTTTTTAATGGGTATAGATAAATTTTAAACCTTTACCTTTCTCTGTCACATTGTTAATCAAAATTGATATTTAGGAGGAGGGTTGGCCACTGGGTTTGCAGCCGCTGAATGTGCGAGTTGAGTTGCCTGTGAATCGTGATTTTTCAGGATCGGTGTTGTTTAACACTTTAATTACTGTTTCCCCAACTTCTTCCACAGATTCTTCGTCAGATTTGGACACTGAGGTCCGTGAAAATGGCAATAAATTTCATGGTTTTTGTTGGTTTGTTTCAGTTTGGTCTCTTGGCACCCACAAAGATGCTTTTGGAAAGCTAATTACAATTACAATAATGTAGTTTTGTGTTGTGTTCTTTTTGGTTTTGGATTGCCCCTTTGCATTGCTAACTTTTTCTGTTGCACTCTACCTGTTTGTTGAAATGTTTCATGTCTTTTTGCTTCTAAACTGTGTTAAGCAACATAGTCTAAGTGGTCCCATTGACGCTACCTTTGCTTGAATCCACTTGTGCTTGTAGCTTGAGTATGCAAACTAAGGTACATGTATCGATTTGTGGATATAAATTTGTAAGTTTTTACAGAAGTCGTAACCAAGACTGGCTATGATCGATGAGCCATTGTGACAACACGGTGTATCTTATTATCATGTATCATGAAACACTTTGAATTTCACATTTTAGTTGAGTAACAAACTGTGAGCTTGTATAAGTAAATAATTCTCTGGAACATTGAACTATTTGGTATACAGTCTCTGAACATTGTGATTTGTGACCTAAATGCTATTATTCCAAAATTTCTCATACATATGAGTGGGAAGCTCTCTGGCTTTTGTGTCGGATACATATCATTGCATCATAGGCTGTATGCAAATAAAGCTACCCACACCTCTGTTTTGATGTTTTGAGAAGTTGAATCAATTTGTAGATATAAATTTACATGTTTGAACAGAAGTAGTAACCAGGAACTGTGTCCATGATGAGACATTACGTAAACACGGTGTATCAATGTATCTTGTATCATGAAACAGTAGGAATCTTACATTTTATTAAATAGTTCTCCAGGACATTGAGCTATTTGGTATACAGTCTCTGAATGAAATTACTAACCAGAACCATTTGTGTATTCGATCAAATGTTCCAACATCTTGGGACCACTAGAATGTTTTTGTTTTTATAACAAAATTAGAGCCAAGGAAGCAAGGAGCCATGTAAATGTTTGTGTCTGTGTTATATAATGTATTATGTTTGCCACCTTATTTACAAAATTAGCATGAAGCTAACCAACTTCACTTCATTATTTTCTTATTATCCTCAAACTATTGGGGGCAAGCTTATCATATTGGTAAGCCTTGTACGCTACACCATATACCACAAGAATGTGTGGTTCTGTGGCGAGGAAGTGGGTTCCTCATCGTGGAAACAGAGGGCCTAATTTTTCAATCATGATGATTGAAGATGTTATCTTAAAATTTGAAGTTTTGAACCTTGCATTTCATAGTAAGGCTTTGTAAATAACGGAACTCAGTCACTTACTCACTTTAGATATATATGGTTTTCAATTTTAAAGTGAATTTAAAACCGATTGCCCCCAATAGTCTCTAACACGGTTTGATCAATTCCAGTCTACAGGGTCTTTCTTCCAAGATAAGAGCATCACACTTGGGAGCCTAATTGGTGTTTCTAGCATTTTAGAGCTGTCCGGTAGATCGGTAAGGGGAAGAAGACCAGAAGCTTCAAAGGAAAAGAAGACCCAAAATAAGCCCAAAACTTGGTTGTTCTCTCTATGCTCCCGGGATAGTACCGACGCAGAGAATGTAAACAATCCTGCTTCACTCGGTCACTTTCTTGCAGTGGAGAGAAGAGCTGCTACCGATCCTAGAAGGAACCAGAGTCCTATTCTTTATGGAGCCGATGAGTTTTCCATGGCAATGCCTAGCGCAGAGCAAAACTCGCTATTTGTTGATGGCCGTATCGCTCCTCCTCCGTCAAGTCCATTGTTGAATTCGGACATTGACCGAACACAAGGAAGCCTTTGTAATGGGTATGGAGTCCCAGTGTTGTTTTCATGCATTTGTGGAGAACCTTCTCACCCATAAAGCTTTGTCTAAACTTGTGTTGATTTTGATGCACACTCATATTGTTGATTGATTGTTCATGTCGTTGCACTTGCAGAGAATTTCAATTCATTTTTCATGTTGTGTTGTGGGATTCAATTACTTGTAATGTGATTCTTTTTAGATGGATTGTGACATTTCTTTACAAGAATCCGTGTCATTAACGGAGGAAATAACTGACATATCGAAGATCTTCGACAATTTAGTGATGCCTATTTTTAAGAAGAAAATAGCTGAGGAAATTATATCTCATTGTCTAACAACGTTGATTTAGCAAGATACATGCTGTCTCAGGAGCCTCTCGCTGATGAATCGTCAAAAATGTTCCATTATAGCGAGAAAATATTTGATTAAGATATTGTTTGTCGTTGAATAGCGAGGGAAAAATTTGGCCTCGCTGAAAACATGTTTTCTTGGTTCTTGAATCTTGATGGCTATAGACAGTTTCAGTGGCGGCATTGTTGGTTATTTCGATTCCATACGTTGTTGCTTGCGGTTGATGGGTCAATTGCTTGTCGTAAATGAAACGGTCATTCATGATAATTTCCATTTGATTATATGAATTTGTACAATATTTACCATATGTTGTATATGTTCAACCAGATTCCATGAAAACGACAACCTCTTACAGATACTTTTCTCCAACATTATTAAAATACTAACTTAGCTTATGCAGCCATTAGAATTATCTACTACGTAATTAGCAAGAAAGACAAAGTGATTCGACAATTTTACACGGGTAGAAATTAAAGAATATAATATCGAGTTTGTTTGTTTCATAAAACAATTATCTTAAGGCTTCAAAAATAAAATTAGGTTGCAGATTCTAACAAGAGACAAGAAGTATTGTCGATTCGTGAGACGTTTGTCTAAATTGAGAAGCGAGTTTAATAAAAACGTGTGGTCGAATTTGATGCTATCTATATGCAATTAACCCGAAACTCAAATCAAGGAGTGACCAGACAACATATCATTGATTTACACGAACAAGTATTTTTTGTGATTTCTTGTGAAATGAATTGCTCATGCCAATCAGAAAATACCACATTGAATGCAAAAATCAAAATAGAGTCACTCTTATGGTAGGACCCACAAACTAAAAGTCAATAGATTGGTACTGTACTGAACTGAATTGCAGCATGAGGCCTATATTTTAAAGTATTTACATATTCATATCTATAAATAAAAAAAGGCCCAACCAATAGTATGGGTCCCACACAAGTTAGGTGTGGCAATTTAGCTTCCTTCACGGTCACAGTGTCCACGTGTCAACATCAAAGTCCACACCCTATCTTGTTTACCTGGGACCCATCCCATATTAATATTGGTCCAAGTGGAGCTCCCACTCCCATTCCTTGACAAGTGGCCCATATTATTTTTGTTTTTAAACCCAATGAATCATCATCACCGACACCAAATATCGAAAAAATGATTTAACATTTAGCCAGGCAAAAAATTCATCCAGATGTATGTTTTGATATCGTTTAAATCAAGATCAGTAGGTGTCAAATTACGATTTAACACTCAAATTATTTGTGTAGATTGAGTATCAACCGATAGTTTTTCTCTCTAAGCTCACTGTTCTCTTATAAAAAAAAAAACTCAAGATCATAAAACATTAATATTTCTCAAATTTGAGCCTATAAATATACAATTATTATGTGTTACATGCCAAACCAGACTCTTGACTCATCTTTTTCGAAGTGAAAAAGAGCCAGAAGGTGAAATTATTATACATGGTATCTTTGACTCCATAGCAGCCACTGAAGAATGATGAATTTTCTCCTCTAAAAGAAAAAAGAATAGCGACTAATTGGTAATAAACAACACAAAAAGCCATACAAATGCTTTTTCAATCTTTAAAACTAAACAAATATGACCCAAAGCAAAAGCAACAACAGCAACCAAATTTACCAATCCATATTGGCAGCTCACACTTCACTTCCTTTGCTTATGCTACTTCTATCTATATTCACCAAATGAAATCTGCATCGCGCCGACACATTTCTTTGTATTTTTTCCTGATCGAACGGATATCAAGGCTTGTCGAGCCACTCATTATCAGCAGCAATCCTTCCGGATCCGCGACCTCCAATCCTTCCAAACGAGCCCATTGCTGATAAGCCCTTGAAACTGCTGCTTCCCTCGCTTAAGTTTCGTGACTTTTTTGCTTTTCTCAACTTTGGGGAGCTTGTGTCCATAATGTCATGATCCGTGTCATCACAGTTCTTCATTTTGGCCACGGCTAGACGGGCAATGGTGCTTCGGCAAAATGGGCAAACGGGAGGGGTGAGGCACGCGGTGGTGGGGTTGGGCTTGTTGTGACAGCATAGGGCTAGAGTGCAATGTGCACACATTTGGTGGCCACAGTCTTGGACTTCTATAGTGCACACCTGCTCGAAACATATGCAGCAAAGTTCTGTGTCGCAACCCTGAATCACAACATTGTTCCAAGGATCAGTCACATTTCCCCCCCCCCCAACAAGTCTTGAAATATCTTTTACTACTAGCTAGTTAGCGGAAAGCCAAGTCTTGTACTAAAGTATGTTGCCAAGAGAGGAACCTCGAGGCGATCTACAGCATTTGTGGGACAATGCAATGTAAAAGATATCTAGTGACTACTCTTTATGATGTGACGATACCAAATACCAAGCTTTTCTCCACATTTCATCAAATTATGCAGCTATGCCCCTAAAGTGCAAAATAAATACCTTGCCAAAAAATAACCCATGATTGTATCTGTAAGGCTAAGGAAAGCATTTTATACTAAACAAAGTAGCATAAGTTCTGCATTTCAATGTGGTTGGTCATTTGGATATAAAAACTACTAACTCGAGAGCTACGATTCAAGCTTTTTAGTTTCAAATTCAAAATTTTGTATTTCATTCGGAGTATGGTTAGAGGTACCTCGTGAAGAAATTACCTCGGAAATAATGTCATCGACCCCAACTTCTGAATACGATGGAGATGGGAGCGAGTAAGCAGTTTCTTTTAGGATGGTCTTCTCCCTTTCCCGATTTGCCTTCGTTAAGGCTTGCTCTAGGAGATATTTTGCATCCTTGCTAAGCTCGCTAATGAACTTGAGAGGCGAAGGCCAGATAATAGGCTCGGCTGAGGAAGGATTCAATAGGGCTGCGCACGCTCCCTGCTTATGCTTTAAAGCAACCACATATGGAATTCTCCTGCATATACACGAAATGATGAGATCCATAACACTAAACAATGAAGTAGCTAAAAAAGATGGCTATCTTGAATGTAATGACAAAGCTAAACAAAACTAAAAATGAAAAGTATGCTGTAACTTTCAATTCGAGCACAAGATGGTAACATACCCAGTAGCGTCTCTTTGGACACGATCAGCGCCCCATGCCAGCAGTTCCCGAACACAATCAAGAGATCCTCCTCTAGCAGCCAAATGCAAAGGAGTACTCCCGGGGCAGCTGCAAATAGCAGATAATCAAACTAAAGAGCAAACAACACAAAACTCGAACCACAAATTCAGATTTTTACAAGGACTCGTACCCATATCGACCTGTTGAAGCACAAACAAGAGCACCATTGTCTAAAAGAATGTGCACGCAAAGGGGCCGTCTTTGACGGGCTGCTAAATGCAATGGTGTGGCGCCCCTACCGTCTCTAATATTCACAAATCGGGCGTAACCCCTACAGTCCAATCCCAAATCCAATCTCAATTATAAACATCCTGAAGTAAATTACTTCAAACAAAACTGCATAAACAAAGTGACATACCAAGAAGCAGCCAGAGGACTTGATTGAGCCGCTGAGAGAATGGTTTGGAGGCAATCCGAGTGGCCATAATAGGCTGCATAGTGCAAGCAGGTTCTTCCATGGAGCGAATCAAACATCAATATCTGATAAATAACTCACAATTTAACACATCAATGTCAAATTCACAAGTCATATAATTTACAATAACAAGAAGCTGAAAAGTACAATTGATTTCAATTTTTCACTTACATTAGCTCCGGCTTCAAGGAGCTTTTTCAAACAATAAAGCTTCCCGTGCATTGCAGCTAACATGAGCGGAGTCTGAACATTAATCCAAGACAATTCTTAGCGGAAAAAAACAAAGATTTCACAAGATCAAACATTTGCATTCAAATGAATTCAAAAAAATTTACCTGCTTGTTTCGGTTCAACACATCTGGTTTTGCTGATTGCTCCAAAAGCATGGATAGAATCTGCAAAATCAACCGCCAAAACCCACTTAAAGCTCAACAAAATATCACACACCAGACCCATTAAATCCCAGAAAAGACAATCTTTCGACAAGAAAACAAAAACCCACATCAGTCAACACAACCAATTCCAAATTCAACCGGCGAAAAATAAAAAAAACCCACCTGGATCTGGCCATTTGCGGCGGCGATGTGAAGCGCAGATTGGCGATCATAGACGGTGGTGGTGTGCAAGAGACTCGGGTCTCTCTCCAGCAACTCCTTCACGGTCTCTACGTCCCCTACCTGAACGGCACTGAACAGCCCGTGCTCTTGGCTCGTCCCGCAGCTCAGTCCCTGACCCATCTCTGTTTCTCTCCGGCTATTTCAATTCTGTGTTTCAGCTAACGACCAGTCGCTCCAGCTTTGTTTCACGCCACCTTCTACAAAGGTGGTGGGAGTGGGCCTGAAGCCTCCAATTGCTGGTTGAGGTTGTGACAGCTTAGCATATAAGTAGTCGACTCTCAGCTAGCAATGTATTTGACAGACTACTATTCTTCTAAACATATGATATTTACGAAATAGTTTACTCATACTTGAATTATAGAGTATATGATTTTATGTGAGATATGTTTCTAATAAAATAAAAACTGTAATGAAACTGATATTTCGGACAGATTTGATTCATACATAGTACAAATGGACCAATTAGTTGGTGGGTCTATCTCTTAACCCCAATTCTATTCCTAAGAAGTTAGAAGAGTCAGCACACTCTAAGGAATGATCTCTGGCCGTTAAAAATCGCTGTCAGATAGCACCAACCGTTAGATTCGGTAAGAGTACAAGTGGAACATTGACAAATCAAGTTCGTTTATAAATTAAATACGGCATTGATTTTTCATAATTGAGTATAGAACCAATTAGGAGAAAGCACTAAGGATGGGAAATGTGTATTTACGAAATTGGCCTTGACCTCGTCGGCCGTCTACGGAGACAGCTACGGTGTTGTAGTCAACAAAAGTGTTCCCTTTTAAGCAGGCAAATCATATGCAACGAAAGTGACGAAATGGGCACTCGCATTCGCATGTTCATGGATCCGCGAGAAATGCTGAAACACTCGCCGTCATCATAACAGTTTACATAATTTTTGTGGTTGGTGTTTTCAAATGCTATGAAATATATCTTGAGTGATGTGATTGTTTTAGAGATATTTTTAGGTTGTTGAATGTTAATAGTTTTGTAAGTATAAAAAAAAAAACAAGTAATTAAATCTCGTCGTTTGTACTGTTTGAGATTGTTTTCCGTCGAAGCTTAAGTATGTAAAAGGTCCAGACTACTCCTATAGTCCTACTCGATGTTGGTCACGCTAAAGGCTCTTCACTCATACCCATGATATTATTGACCATGTTCAGGGTTACTCACGATTAAATCTCATCATCACTACTCATAAATGTGTTTAGTGTAGATTGAACTTATTGAGATTTGTTTCTACAAAATCAGCTTGTGTTACTAACACAACTACACCATTGGGTTTTTAAAACATAGGGGTACGTAGAACTTTTCGTAAGGTAACTCAAACCAGCTAATGCTCCTTTCACCATTAATAAAAATGAAATCTCTTTTTAAGATATAGCTAACAATTGGAATTTGGAATTCAAACTTGCTGACACTAAAATTCGATCCATATTTTATGGGTCTGAGGTGCATAAAATGACCCACTAGATTCATTGTACGGGTATTGTAGGCCAAGCCAGAAAAGTACACACGAACCTGCGCATGCAAATGTGAAACTCAAAACAAATATTGTGACTAGGAAAGTACAATTCAAATATTTTAATTCAAAGAAAGAAGACACTCAAAAGAAAAAGAGAAAAAAGTGTTTTCCTTAAATTGTCCAAAATGTGAAACACAACATCTTGGATGAGAGTGAGTACTGTAATTAAACTTAAAATGCAAATTTGGAATCAGCAGCTGCTTTTGCTAGGAATCAGTGGATCAGTAATTTCCAAGCCCAAGCAAAGTATTTACATGTTTGTATCTGAAAATGGATCTTAAATCATTCAATACATATATTAAATTCACAACCCACACACTCTTGCACCAAAATCAACAACTGAGTTCTTGGGATGCAAATTTTCTGCATAAAATAAATAAAATAGAAATTAAATACTATTTTTTAATATTAATGTGACCATGCAAGAGCATCATTATTTATGTACAACTTTTTCACATGACACTCTTGGGGATTGGGTTAAAATTAAATAGGTGCATAGTTTTGGAAAGAATCACCAAACCAAACAGTTACATTTTCCAAGAAATGAAATCGTCTAGCTACCACATTGGTTTAGGAACAAAAAGATGGGCAAAACAAGACACAATTGCTGCAAAAGAGTCTGTAACCAAAAGAAATGTGCAATTCTTCATATTGCAAAAAGAAGTATCAAAATGCTTTTTTCAGTTCGAATACACAAAAGAGAAACGTAGAGTGTTGCTTTGATAAATCAATGGAAATTTGGATTTGATTCCGAAGAAAAGTCATCTTAAATTCTTATCAAAGATACAGCGTAGAGATGATAATTGCATTCGAACCCGACATACAAAAACCCACAATTCCCGCTCTCTAAGCGGAGACAAGGAATGGGACATGGATGGAGAGACCACACCATGTTTCGTTCGTCTCCAATTTTTTCCGCTCTCAAATTTATATATATAACAGAGGGTTTTGTAGTTTTTCTTTTTTACCCTGTGGTGTAATTTTTGTTGCTATGTTCAGTTTTCACTATTTTTTATGCATGTGATGAGAAACAAAAGGAACAAGAGTAAAAATGAAATCTAGTACATATAAAACCCAATAATACTATAGAAAGATCAATTAAATAGTGGTTGTAGAACAATGTCAGTATCATGTGTCATATGACTCATATTATGTCAAATTTTTTCCAGCATTGCATGTGATAAAGGAATCAGATCTGCTTTCAATGCAAGTAAGAAGAAGAAGATTAATGTTGTACACAATTAGTACACAATTTAAATTTAAGACAAGAATTAACCCATGACCAAAAAAGAAGATTTGGTTTTCAAATCGAATTTGGATTGAAAAAGGTAATTTGAATCAATACGAAAGGAATTTATATCCGATGAATTTCAGTTATTTAGTGTAAAATAAGAAAAAGTGTTTTATCTAATCCGAATTTGCATGACTTTAGTCGGATCAAATTTTGAATGTTTACATGTTCGGATTCTAATTGTTAGCTTTAGTTATGAACTTTTTTTTTTTTTTTTTTTTCCTCTGTCCAAAGTTGAAATTGGCAAATAATTTGACTTGTTTTGGGAAAACAAATAGGAAAGGAAAAGAAAATGGATGCATAAAAATAGAGTTCTCAATGCACATGAGATTTTGTCATTTTGCTACACTAACTTTGTGCTAAGAATATTGTATTATTGATCCATTTTACGTTATTGTTTAAGGTATAAATACTACAGAAACTTCCAATTTATGAGAAAATTATTTTTCAGGTTTCCAAACAAATATTTGGGCTCCAATAGTATCTATACTTCATACTATTTGGTCACGTAGGCCCATCCATTAGGTTTTGTAAGCAAAATCGTTAACGTCGCTGACATGGCGCTTATGTGGCGTTTTGTTTTAATATTAATTATTTTCTTACGTGTCATTGACGTGGCAGTTTAATTAATTTTAAATTATAAATAACACGTGTCACGTTTTTATTAGTCAAATTTTAATTATTTAATACAAAATTACATATATGCCCCTCTTCTTCCTCATCTCCTACCTCCTCCTTCTCACCACCGATTGCCGGCGTCGGAGCTCCATGACCAACTGTTCATTTTTGCTACACCTTTCTCTAACTCAAATTCAAATACCATTTCCATGCAAATTCAACAAAAACAAAGCCATTTACAG
>JAYMTA010005802.1:0-11036 GCA_036897625.1 Pelargonium cotyledonis | reverse complement strand
TCTTAGCTGAGATTTCTTACACTCTATACATATGTGTGTATATATATATATATATATATTTTTTTTTTTTGTTTCCGGGTGAACAGTGTTTAACATATATCACTTAAATACAATTCATAGGAATTCATATGTGAAAAAAGCTACCTTTTTCTTCCCTAACCTGGTCTCTGCTGCTCTCTCGTCAGCTACATGGGATGTGAAGCTCCCTCACTCTGCGACTCTCTGTCTCTTCTCATTTCCATGGCCTCTCTAAGGGATATCTCATATCCTCTCTACTTTCTCGTCCTCTTCCCTTCCATGGCCGCCCCAAAACAGCCTCAAACCCTTCTCTTCTCACCTCATTCCTGAACCCTTCATCTCTACCATCGCCTGCCTTCTTTCTTTTTTGCTCATACTTTTATCGTTTGATCCAAACTGAGATACCCATTTCATTTTCTTGATTATATTTTCATAATCCTCTGACAAAAGTTGTTAGTTTGTGCTTCCAAGGTCAGACCACCCAGTTCACTTGATTAGGGTTTCTGATCTTTTTGTAGATCTTCAGGTATTAGTTTTGTTTTTGTGGGATATGATTAGATTTTTGTTAACCACCCAGTTGTTAGTTTCACAAATTCTAACTGTTTCAGCAGAGAGATTGTGGTGATTTCTAGTTTTGTTTAATTAGGGCAAAATTTATTCATTGCTGGATTGTCAGAAATTTGGTTAATTCAGTTGTTTTTTTCTTCATCTTTGGAACCTTTTCCATTGCTAGCATCTCCAGCTTTGTAATTGAAATTCTTTTCAGCTTGTAAATCTTCAACCAGTACACAACATAGGGGCTTTGCTTGATTTTATCAGGTTAGGGTAACATGTTACTGCAAGATTGTAGCTTTATGACATGATTTCTAGCATGAGGTGGCTAAATTAGTAGGATCTGATCCCTTTGGCACATCTCTGGGGCGTCTTTAGGTATGTGAGTAGGGTTCTGGTGTTTGAAAAATAAACTGGGTGGTTTCCTGTAAAAATGTCTGGGAACAGTCACTGTTTTGTGGAGTGGAAAGAGCAATTTGTTTCACAGGAACGCGGTAACCGTGTCGTTCACTATTTCCTTAAGGATTCTGCTGGGGAGTTCATCCTTGCAATCGTAGGCACTGAGAGGAGTGTTAGGCACATGTTTTATGTTGTAGCTGATGAGTTTGTGCAAGCATATGGTGCGGAACATTCTATTCACGCTGGTTTCAAATGGAGGTCAAGAAGGGAGGTTGTGGATTGGCTCACATCTATGTTGTCAAAGCAACATGTACCAGGAGGTTAGTGCAGTATGTGTTATTTCATATAGCATTATTGTATTTGTATCTTTGACTCTTTGTTGCAACAAAATATAACATGACTTGCTTTGAAATTGAAATCCCATCAATATTTTAACAAAACAAGTCTTAATTAATGATGTACTATAATATATTTCACTCATTGAAAAAGAGTGGTAGGAGAACTGCATGGAAAGGTCTGTGTTATAGAGTATTAATTGTTATTTATCCATTTCCAGTGACAGATTCACCTAAACATGACCCAACACTACCGTTAGGATTGATAGAATGTCCACTGAACAGAAGTGGTGCTCAGCAGATCCAAGCATCAGATCACGCGGTATGCAATGTGTGTCAACTTTATAATTTTTTGTCTTTAGTCATTGTTTTGGGTACTAACTTGGAACCTGTATCATTCAGGGTTGCCTTCCAAGGAATGGATGCAATTTAGACATTGTATGGTCTGGGGTTGCGTGGACATGTGGTAAACAACTAAAGCATTATCCGGCCTTTTCAAGGAATGGGACGACAATAAAGGTTAGCATCTTCCTTTGGAAGGATGTAAGCCCTATGCAGTTGTGCTATCTTGCTTTTATGTGTATGTCTATACTTTGAGAATAATATTTCAGTTATATAATGTATAGTTCTACTGAATTCAGAAATGACCATGCAATACATTGTTGTAGTGAAGTCTTCTCCACAAAATAGAAGTTTGGAAGTATATTTTTTTCCTTCATATTTTTCTCGTGTCAATTGCGTCACAATGTTGCTCACTTGCTTGATACGTTGGCAAGTAGTGATAAAAAGGTTGATTGATTTTGAATAAGTTTAGTGACAGAGACCCCTATTGACAATAAAGATATGCATTGCATGAAGCATAACAGTGCACATGTCATCCATGTTTCAGATTTTAGGTTTAACTGCACATCATTTATTTACGAATTCTACAATGTCTTTTGAGCATCGCATCTAGGCATGGATCATCTATAAAATACTCTTTCCCTTATAAAGTAACGCCATCTAAATGTTAGTGCGACACTTAAACATTTCAGATTTTTTTTAATAATACAGTTATTCTCTGTATTGTTCAGATACAGTCCTTTGTCTTTGTCATGGCTAAGGGTGAGCTTCGGTACCTTGCTTATCTAGAAGACATGTATGAAGACAAGAAGGGACAAAAAAAGGTCAAAGTGAGGTGGTTTCACCATAATCAGGAAGTTAGAGGTGTAATTCCTCTGCGAAATCATCATCCTAAAGAAGTTTTCATCACGCCATATGCACAGGTCATTAGCGCAGAGTGTGTTGATGGTCCTGCCATAGTCTTAACACGTGAACATTATGACAAATGCTTTTCTACTTTTCCCCATTCTATATTAGCCAAAATACATATGTGCTTTCGACAGTTCAAGAGCAATAGGGTGAAGCCCTTTGATTTGAGTAAATTGCGTGGCTATTTTGATCAACCAATTGTTTCTTGTCTGGATACAAACCCTTTCCCAAATACGACATGCCATGCTCCACTGGCGGAAGAAGGTTTAGACTTGATTCCAGAAGACAATATGAAGTTGGGATCTAAGAGGACCAGAAATTGTAAAGAAGGTCACAAGTATGTCAGAGGTCTTTCAGGAGTTAGAATTTCTAGTAAAGGGCGCCAAATGAGAACATACCAGAACTTAAAGTATGGCTTGTCAGGTAGGAGATTGCTCTCCAACAAGCATGTTCACTGCCAGCCTTGGTGTGCCCCACTATTTAAGGTTGATGAAAAAGTAGAGTTGCTATGCCAAGATAGTGGCATTCGAGGATGCTGGTTCAGGTGTACAATCTTACGCGAGTCAAGGAAATTAATAAAAGTTCGATATGATGATGTGCAAGATGAAGATGAATGCGGCAATCTTGAGGTATGCTTAGGTTTATTCCTAATTCAAAGTCTAGTTACTATTTAGTGTGTGAAGTCTGAAGCACTCCACACTATTTTCTTTCTTCTAGCTTATTCCTAAACCAAAATCTAGCCATCTTAAAACTTTGGCATGGATTTCATCTATCGCCATAAGATGAAACTTATGGTGAATTTATGCTGTCATGTTTGGATTTCCTATGATGGGTTTTACTCGGTTCAATATTTTGGCAAGTCCTTTCGGTTGCAGTAGTTTCATCCCTTGTTATATCTTTGTTTATATAGAATTTGATCTATTCAGATTTGCAATCTGGCAGACAGAGTTCTTATAATACCTTTATGGTTGTGTAATACGTTTATGCACTCCAAACTTCTCAAAGAAGCTGTAGTCTGACAAGTTCTATACATTGTAGGAATGGATCCCAGCGTTCAAATTGGCTTTGCCAGACAAACTTGGCATGAGGTGCTCAGGTCGCCCAATAATTCGGCCCTTCCCTACTCCTACTGATGAATCTGACCTTGTTCTTGCGGTTGGGGTCGCAGTTGATGCATGGTGGAGTGATGGCTGGTGGGAAGGAGTTGTAACTGAAGTTGGTAGTTCTGGTGATGATGATATCCTACAAATTTACTTTCCTGGTATGCTCCTAGGAAAAGAATATAATCCAAGTTTTTTTTTCCTTCTCTTTCCTTTCTTATAATATGTTTTATCCTATTTCAATTAAATTCCTTGTCTTCTTCCCCCCCCTAATATTTTTGTGGTAATGTCAGGTGAAAGTTTATTCATGAACATACATAAAAAAGATTTAAGAATTTCTAGAGATTGGGTGGCTAACCATTGGATTGAAATTGAGCCAAAGCCCGACATACTCTCAATTATATCTTCTATTAGTCCAGAGACTAAGGTTTCCGCTTCCTCAACTATTGTCAAGGAAGTCAAATCTGATGAGTTTGTGATGCCAAATCTTGAAATTCCTCATAGTATTGCACAAAATATTGTTGAAGAGGAAAAACCCAACTCAATGGCAATTGCTGGTTCTGATGGACAGACAGAAGCTATGGACTGGGAAGATGATAAGAAGCCTCCTTCACTAAAAAATAATGGTACTGAGGATCACGGTGCTGGTGCTGACATCAATTGTAGTCGCGGCAGTGTTGATACAGATGATGTACAAGGTAAAAATGATAACAAAATTGATGGCGATGGTGGTAGGAGCAAGATAGAAGACATGGTGGTGTCTGAAACTCTTGGGGATAATTGTAAATCAGTAGGTGCATGAAAATGGCAGTTTAGGTTGTTGGACAAGAGGGTTAGGGGCATGGTCTTTTTTTAAATGTTTGGTTGTGGCAGTGTGTGATAATGATGGGAGGAGGGGTAGGGGGTTACCAGAATGTTTGTAAATAGTGAAACAAGGTCAGGCATGCCATTTACTTTGTGTGTATAATAATTAGTTTTAAGAGAAATGTATGGTGATTGTTGTAGAATTGAGAGTGACCATGTTGATTATTTAGGTTAGAATAGCACCATGTGGTGTTTCTCCTGTTAACTCAGCTGTTTCTTCTTTTGTAGTCCCACTCAACTGACAAATTTGATGTCTTGTAATCTCAAAATACTTCTTGGCTCTGTTTCATTTACATTTTCAGGATTGTAGATTCTCTTCAGCAACATGTTCATGAATTGTTATAATATCATCTGACACAACTAGATCAAAACTCTAAGAATATACAATTGTTCATGTCAGATGCAATCTTGAAGAAGAAACATTGTAAACCTTGTATTTAATGATCTGAACTATCTATACTCATTCACAAAACCCTCACAAGCAGATTTGAGAAATTTTTGTTCTTGTATTTTCCAGGGACACTGGCTCCAGGTTTGTACAAGTTAGGTCCGAAGTTTAAGCCATTGCTCTCCATATATAAACTTTACATCCAGAAAAGGCCTAACTTCCTGGTAGCCTAGAGACTTCAACCATGGCACCCGGCCTTCTGTGTTTGCGCCTCTGCCCCAACACTGGTATTCCCCGAACACTACAGTCCTGTAATCACAAAATTGATAAACAACCGATGAGAACAACTTATTGGTTGAGTTTATTATATCTACAAAATGAGAGAAAATGATGGAATCATACTTCTGCCTTGATGGGAAGTTCCAGTCACTCCATCCTTGTGGATTGATGATATTGTCAAGGTAAGAATATGCATATATTACTCTTGAATAGTTTCCCCAAGCTCTTCCCAAATAGATACTGCCACTTCCATTGACAGTACAATTCACAAATGCGAATCCTGTATCATCATTTGGTACATCCCTGTGGTGAGCAGCAATTGCTCCGTACCTGTTCGCCGTTGAATGGAGAACACAGTCCTGTATCACCATACCAACATCATGTATCAGAACCATATTACAATTCACCATCCTTAAGTTGATATTAGTATAGTATCGAATAAGGTGCTGGAAGTTTACTTGATACAATGATCTTGCTCTTCCGAATATGAAGTCTACACTTCCTTCAATGTAAGACTGGTAGAAATAGTGTGATCCAGTTTCATCCAAGAGAGTGTCCTGTGTCCCCAAAACCCGAACTTTGTAGAACATGGCTCTATCACCAGCTACTCTTAGTGCCACAGCCTGCATACCATATCCTTTAGGCACTGCCACCACTGTATTCTGTATCATCAACCCACCATGTTAACTTCAAAGCTAATCTACTACTACTACTACTACTTCCAAGTGAAAAACTGAGTTAGTACTAAGTATTGGTACCTCAAAAGTGACAGCAGTCGCGCAGAAGTAATCAGATTCAATGGTGACTGAAGCTGATCTGTAGGTTCCTAGTTCATTTCCATCTATGTCTTTATCAGATGCCTTGTTGTTCCAAGTGATCACAGTTTCAGAAGCTTCACTTTCATTCCCAATGAAGGAAATGTAAGGTTTCCAGCTCGGCACACGAACCTTCTCCCTGCAACAGATATTCAAGCACAGCAATGAGCATGGGTTGCATCATGACAAAAAAATTTAATTACAACACATAGATACAATCTGAAGAAAGGAACAAAATTTGTGGAGACTACAATGTAGCCACCTTAATAGGTTATTCAGGTCCACATTTCATGAACACAAGCCTGAGTGGTTGGTTACCAACACAAGTGAAGTCCATGAAACCAACTCTAGTGCCCCATGAGGCTACAATTTTGGTCTCAATTACCAGAAAAATAGCACAAAACTGCCAAACCCAGAAATTGAATCAAACAAACACACAAAAAATGAAAAAAATAAGCAATCAATCTTTTGACTCCACACTCCATTGCAGCAAACAAACAAACAGATGGTCAGCACCAACCTGTAAATTCCAGGCAGAATGTAAATTTTCACTCTCTGAGTGTTGTAATTAGGAACCATGTCAACTGCTCCTTGAACTGTAAGAGAATCACCCCCACCATTTTTGTCAACCACAATCACTCTGGTTTTGTTGGTATCATCTCTAGAATCCAACCCAGCCCCTCTCTGCACATCCACCTTCATATCATCCCAACTGATAAAATTCTTCACACAACCCACACCATCCACAAAACCCACTTCAAAACCACCCCAAAACACAAAACCCACAACAGCAAAAACACTAAAAACACCAAAAACAGCAGAACCCATGAGCCTAAATTGAACTCAAATGTCAGAACAGTGATGAACCAAACACAGACGGGTACATTTGCATTAACCCAGTGATCGATCAGTTGAGAGCATCTAAGCTAGATCAGGTGATCGCAATAAATGCAGGAGCGTCTCTCTCTCTTGAAGAAGACAAGTGCAAAGATCGGGAGGAGATTGAAAACTGTAAAAAAATGGGGATGTGATAATTTGCTATAACGTATTGCGTAGTAGAATCTGAAAAAATGGAGTCATGAGAGTTGCGCTAAATTGAATGTGGAGAGAGAGATAAAGATGGTGATGGTGGAGAAGAGAGGTTGTGACAGAATACAAACAAGCAACGGTTATGCTTCTTTTAGCTGAAACTGAAAATCGAAAAAAGACAATATATTTGGGGTTTTATATATGGGACCACTCTCAATGCATGAAGCTTTCACAAAAGTTGCTTGCTGATAATCCAATCATTTTCTTGGATTACATGACAATGATTTTCATAAAAAAGCTCTCTTTGTGAGGAACCAGAAATGTGTTTTTATTAGAGATTCTTGGTTAGCAAGACTCACGATCAGCTTTTTGATTTAGTTAGAGAGAATGTGTATTAACTGAAAATGCTCTTCTACTACCTCAATTATAATATTGAGTCACATGTGTTGTACAAATCTAATTCACTTTTTTTGTGCTTTAAATTAGCTTGTTGGAGGCAAATTTTGTAATAAATGATCCAACACTTGGATGTGTCATGTGTCATGTCTTCAACTAAATTCTCTTCTACTAATGAAGACAATTCGAATTTCGGATCACATTTGGATTGATAAATAGTAATACAATTGCGTTAAATTTGGTAGGAAGAGTTTTTCGTTCTTGTGATCCTACTCGGCAATCGGCATGAATGAAGATTAGTATTGGTAGTATATGGCTTAAATGTGTTGATCATGTGCCCTGTTAGGAAACCTCGTTTTTGAGACCCCAAAAAATAGTAATCCGACCAAATCTAAAAAGGGTTTGGGCCGGTCGGATTAGAACAAATTAGATAAAATTCAAATTTTTAGACTAAAATGAGTGAATTTGTCCGATATGATCTGTATTTTTTCAAAAAAAAAAAAAAATCAGTTTGAAATGAAACTGATCGGTTTATATCAGTTTGATTTTAAGTTGAGTCGAATTACGGTTGCCCGCAGGTTTGGATCCAAATTGTCAGCTCTACTGCTATTAGATAGTTGTATAATAGTGTGATGGAGAATTATTGTAGATGTGCCCAAAATTGGAGGGAAGTTAAAAATGGTAACTATATCAACAAAGTAAACTAAAGAAGCAAATAAAACATCACATATGGTTTATAGGTTTATACCATTGCCATGCTGCTTGGTGCATGTGTTAAATGCATTGTTTTCTCCAAACCTTCAATTGAAATGACAGAAACACCCCTAACTTTAACTGTGATATTTATTCATTAATCCACAGTTGAGCTGCAAATGGTGAATCTTAGAATTGAATAGATGAAGAAACAAAAGGATATTATTATATGGTGAGTGCATTAGCAATAATTGCAGATATGTTGTCATTGTCAGATTGAGCTTTCAACAATAATTTCAGTCTTTTTGTTCTCTTATATAAATTAGTGAAAGTAACAACTATTTCTGTGTTGATCAATCATCAGTAGCCAACAACTCAAAACCATCTCCATTAACAACACACACAGCTGACCAAAATCTGTTGCCTCTTCACCTTTCATTACCCCAAATCAACTTCCCCAAACAAAAAAGGTAAATACTTTAGGATTCACTCAATCGAAAACCATATGTTTGGTGATTCAATTTTACGTTCATCTTTACGGATCACTGAAGACATTTTCTCGTTACAAATAATTACTCTATTTTTTTTTCTTTTTTGGCAACTCATGACTATTTTTCTCGACCATTCGCGATCTGCTTCTATTTAACATGTGAAAATCAAATTTGTTGGTACATTTGTCAATGCATAGGCACAACCTCCCAATGGAATGCTATAAAACCACTAACCATGACTCAGCCTAAAATGGGCAAAGCTACAATCCATCGCTAGCCCCTGCCCATTCGCACTATGAGGAATAGACATATCCGACCCCTTCACCATATCTACATTGATAAAAAAGTTTGCACCCGTGAATACTTCACAATATATATTGAAGACAATGCAACAACACGAATAACGGAGAAGAAAGATATCGAGTTTGTCAAGAACAACGTTACGTGCCGTTTTATAGTGTTCAGTAGTTGTAACAAAATATAAAAATCCATATTTATCATGATAAAATTCACATACCAAGCAGGTGCGATCACGGTTGTCCTCAAAATCTATATTAATATTAGTTATGTGTAGGGATAAATCAATAACTATATATATATTTCAATTCGCAATCCGAATTTGACTCAGGACCGGATCTATACCGGCCAGATCCAGATGTATCCGGGTCGGTTTGGGTTTCCGGGTCTGGGTAAAAACTTGAATTCGTTTGCTCCCAATTTTGAAAACATGTATGCTAATTGTGCCTTTGACTAAATATTTGGTCATTGGTTCGGTGTGAAAATGGCTTGATTATCACAACACAAGACATCTGGAAGTTTCTTCAATGGCTATTTCTTCGATCTCTGCAACTCCATTCCCATCTCTGTCACTATCCGATTCTTCCTCATTCTCCACCAAACCCAAATTCTCATCCATTTCTATCCCTAGCGTCAATGCCTTGAACTTTGAAACCCTAAAGCCCTCACTCCCACCACCTAGGATCTATGCCGCTGTTGAATCTTTGGAATCGCAAGAAACCATAGACTTACCTGAAGAAACCACAGAAAGGACCGGTAGTGAGGTTTGTTCCTCTCGACCATGCTTAGTTCTCTGTTCTGTTTGGTGATTAGGATTTGTGGGAATCGTAAATAGAGGTTGGAGCATGGTGTTTTGTTTTCCACATTTGGATAATTGAACTATTTTAGTGTTTAGATTTGAAAATGTGAAACATATTTGATATTTTTTGTTCGATTAAGCAAGTAAGCATAATTGCATTGGTCTGTAGATTGGTGCATTTAAGGTGTTAATTGATGTTAACTCTGCCCATGTTCTTGTTTAATGATCATGTTGGTCTTCTAGGCTGAAGAGCCTTCGACACTTAGTGTTATCTCGGATTCTGACCATTAGTTCATGATCTTTAATATGTTCATGTTCTTGTTTAATGAAGTGGTTGAAAGTGTGCCACATTTCCGACAATAGTATGATCATTAGTTAAAAACAAAACTAGGCTGATATTCTCATGTCTTGGCACAATACCATGATGTGGATTTAGCGGAACTTTACTTTTGTCATGATTTGTTTTTCTTTTAAATTCTCAGATGGTGCCAAAGCAGAAAATTAGAATCAAAGTTAGGTCTTATTGGGTGCCCCTTATTGAGGAAACTTGCAAGAAGATAATGGATGCTGCGAGGAACACCAATGCAAAGACAATGGGCCCTGTGCCATTACCGACCAAGAAAAGGATTTACTGTCTTCTCAAATCCCCAAATGGGCACAAGGATGCAAGGTTTCATTTTGAGATCCGAACCCACCAACGCCTTATTGATATTCTATACCCAACTGCTCAAACGATAGACTCCTTAATGCTGCTTGATATTCCTGCTGGAGTTGACGTGAAGGTCAAGCTCTAAAGAATCCACGCTGCAGCTTAGGTGAACTTCTTATCCTCTCAAAGTCACGCCATCCATATACTTTAGTTTGTATTTCGCTCAAACAAAGCAGAAGAGTGATCCAAAGTGCAACTCTTTTTTCCTACTCTGGCTATCATGACATCTTCTGTTTTTCATTCTTACTATGGTACCATCATAGCGGCATGCCAAGTTCATAGTACGTAGTAATATATTGTCGTTTTCTTGAAGTAACCATGGGCAATAGATTTTATTTACCTGTTAAAGATAGCAATATAGTGCTTGGACTTCATATTTCTAGTACTTAATTTTCTATTCTTTGGAATTATGAAGCAGCATATCATGCTATACTTTCGAAACTTCTACTACAATTAGTTTTCAGTCCAGAAATGTCAAGTCCAACAGTTTCTGTCAAGAATTTGAGAGAAAGAGAAAAACATAGCTGCTGGAATAATTCTTATATTGTGTTATTAAAGCTGATACAACATATATGCAGAAGATTAGCTTCTCTTAGAAGCTTTAGGGTTAAAGATAAAAGC